>JAUELO010000349.1:1191947-1203024 GCA_032357855.1 Amphibolips quercusostensackenii
ATAACGTATCGAAATCCTAATAAAGTAATCTACATTTTCAATAATGATGTTTTTCTTTTACTTCTTATTATTTATTTCTTGAATTTTTAATAAAGTTATCTTGTCTAAGAAATAAGATTATTTAATTGAAAATTTATAATAATCATTTATATTTAAGAGAAAAACGATAGCAAAGAAGAAAATCGGCCGTGCAATGTGATACGCGCGCCGGTGTGAGATACCGCGATCGACAGCGCTAGATACATTAAATTTTTTCCGATAGTAATAATGTTTCACCATTTTGAAATAAATCGTTTTCGATCGAAAATTTGATGTAGAATACGATAAAAATACTAAGATTTTAATTCATGCGGGTCAAACTAGTTAAAAATCGATTTAAAAATTTTAATTTTTTATAACAATTCAATCTGTTAATAATATTTTTGGGATGATTTTTTTTATTAAAACTGGTTCTTTTACCTTTCAAATGAAAAAAAGATCTCTAGCTTGATTAGAACAGGAGTTATGCATTTTAAAAAAAATAGTCTTCACTCAAATTCTCAATTTTTAAACCCTTCCTATTTCTCAAAAAATTGCAAAATAAAAAAAATCCTTAAATACGTATCTTCTCTTTTTCGATAAAGAACCCGTAAAAAAAGTATTGGCTCAATCAAAAATGGGTCGGTCAATTCTCTGTTCGATTTGTAAAAGAATACGCCATATACTCGATATATCCGAACGACTAAAGCTTATTTTGCGCACACATACATAATATGTACACTAATCATCACTGACTCTATCGGCATATCTAAAAAACGTAGGTACCGAAAAATTAACTTTCAATCACAATGAATGAACAAAATCCGCATTAGAAAACCACCTTAGACCCAATGCAAATTATATTGGACAAGTTAGCGCCGACCTTTCATTTTTTAATAGCTTTGGATGAATCACGATATGATTTTCAAATCTTCGGATGCAGAGCGCACTGATGTTGCGCTTTTTCGGACAGCTTTAGCCAACAATGTCAACTTGAGACGTGGAAAGAGTCTATTTTTCGCTTGAAACTGAAAGAACAGATTTTTTTATTAAAAGCTTACATGGGATTGTAAGCAGAGAAGATAGGTTAGGTTTTTCATCGACATCAACTCAAACATTCTCCTAGTTGTCTTTATAGATCCATCAGCAAAGCTCTTTCTCCTTCTGCGACCTTTCCAGGTTTTTTACGAGTTCAATGACATTTTTCTTGAAAAGTGAAAGGTTTGAATTAGCATTTACTTAAAAAATGTTCTGCTATTTCAGAAAATACTCTCGGATTTTCTTTTGAACGCCATAATCTGAAACTGTTGGTATTATACCATTAAACCTTTCGGGGTAGCGTGACCCACTTGGTGAGGAGGGGTGAAATGCAGGGGGGGAGATTAATCTAGAATTCCTGTGTTATTTATTTAAATAATAAGTTCGTTCCGAAGTACCGTTCCGATCCAGGTTGATAATCAATCTCTCTAGCAATCACCCTAAGTGAAGAGCCTCACAAAGTCATTATGTAAACACTGATAATAAAGACGCAGAAATCTAGACTTTATTCACAGTTCCTATAGAAAAGGTACCATTTCACAAAATCCAACATTCTTTTATTTTTAGGCTTTGACAAGCGGCTTGGCACAAGAAAAAAATATTTTATAACTTCTTCTTGCGTAGGGAGAGAACGCTTATCGAGTTCGTTTGCAAATTCAAATCAGCGGCACTTCCCCTAGTATTAATTTTTGCATAATCTAAATGTTCATTCATTGTGTTAACATTCTAATAACACTTCAGGCCAAAACAAAAATATTTAAAAAACACCGATTCAGCATTTTTTAAAGTTGCTGTTTCCAGTTTTGATTCATGGGTCTTGTCGATTTTTTCTAGTGTAGTTGAAAATTCAACTATTTTATTGAAAATTCCTTTCATTTTTGGTTAAAAATTCAACTGCCTTGTAGAAAATTTATATTTTTGGTTCGAAATTTCAGCAATTTGGAAAATTTGGTCGGAAGTTCAATTACTTGATGGAAAATCCATTTCTTTGATTAAAAATTTAACTATTTTGTTGAAGATTTGTTTCGTTTTTGGTTGAAAATTAATCATTGTTAGTAGAAAATTCATATATTTTGTTAAAAATTCGTTTTCTTCGGTAGAAAATTAATCTTTTTGGTAGTAATGCAACTGCTTGGCTGAAAATTAATCTGTTTCAGTTAAGGATTCAAGTCTTTCGTTAAAAATTTCTCTTTATTATTTTAATTCAACTGTTTTTTATTCTGAATTAAAATATTTTTTGATTGAAATATCAAATATTTCATTTCCTATTAAAAATATACTTTTTGGTTGAAAAATCAACTGCTTTCTTAAAAATTCGTCTTTTTGGGATAAATTCAAGTATTTTGGTAGAAAATTTAGTTCTGGTTTAAAATTCATATTTTGATTTTGAAAAGTCAAAATGAAATCTTTTTTTGGATGAAAATTAAACTATTTTTTTATATTTTTCTTCTTAATTCAAAAATTCATCTTTTTTAGTAGGGATTGCATCTTTCTTGGATAAAAATGCAACTGCTTGGTTAAAAATTCAACAGTTTTGTTAGAAATTCATTATTTTTGGTTGAAAATTCAACTATTTCGTAGAAAATTTTCTTCTTGTTTAAAGCTTATACTTCGATGTTAAAAAGTCAAAATAAAATCTTTTTTGGATTAAAATTCAACTCATTTGTTTTAAGAATTTGTCTTTTTGATTTAGAAAATCATTTGTTTTAGTACAAATTTCATCTTTCTTAGATAAAAATGCAACTATTTGGTTGAAAAGTCAACAGTTTTGTTAAAAAGTAATCCTTTATGCTTGAAAATGTAACTGTTTTGCTGGAAATTCATCTTTTTGGATTGAAAATTCAAGTGTCTTCTGAAAAAAATTACTTTTTGTTTAAAACTCCTATTTTTTTGTTGAAAAGTCAAACTGAAATCTTTTTTGGGTGAAAATTCAACTATTTTGTTTTTAGAATTCGTCTTTTTTAATAAAAATATTAATTGTTTTAGTAGAAATTTCATCTTTCTTATATAAAAATTCAACTGTTTGTTGAAGATTCATATTTTTAGTTAAAAATTTATTTCTTTGGTTGAAAGCTTAACTATTTAGTTGAAAATTTATCTTTTTTAATTGAAATTTAACTACATGAGTAAAAGTTGAACTACTCTGTAGAACATTATTTCCATGAAGGTTTATCTTTTAAGTTGAAAATACAAATATTTTGTTGAAAATTAACTTCTTTACTGAAAACTCATATTTTATAGCAGAAAAATGAAAATTCAGTTTTTTTACAGAAAGTTCGTCTTTCGGCTTGAAGGTTCAACAATTTGGATAAACTTTTTATCTTTCAGGACTGAAAAATCTTTATTCATTGAAAATCCGTCTTTTTGTTTTTAAAATTAATTTAAAAAAATGCAATGTTATCTTTTAGGTTGAAATATCAATTACGAAATTTTTTTTTGTAGAATATACATCTTTTTAGGTTGAAAATTTAATTATTTTGTTAAAAATGCAATCATTTTTTTGAAAATTCAAGTATCTTGTTAAAAAGTCGTCTTTTATGGTAGAAAAGTCATTTTTTAAAATAAATAAATGAATTTGAAAATTTTTGAGTATCTGAATTATTGTTTTATTCCGCTTATAGAAGATCCTACCTTAAAAAATATTACAATTTTAAAATGATGGTATTTGAATTTTAATGGTCAGGGAAAATGAAAAATTGATTAGGGAAAAATCAGGGAAGTTCGAAAATGAAATTTTCACCCTGAAAAGCATGTGTTGTCTTAAGTCCGAAAAATTCCCATTAGTTTCAAGTCCCATATCTTATTATTTCTGGAAACTTACTACATTTGGGAATATAAAGTCTTAATTGCTTAGGTACAAATAAGACAATCAAATTTTATCTTTAAAACGTAAGTTTCGATAATCTGTGGAAAAATTTTGCGGCAGTTGCTATATTTCCAGATTACCACAGATTTAATTTAAACTTCAAGATTGCAGTTTCACTATTTTCGATTTACAGTTTTTAAGAATTGAAAAAATAAAAATTTCACACTTGGATCTTTTAGAAATGTTCAAATGACACTGAGACATTATAAAATAAGAAACTGTTACTCAATAGCAAGTCTCACACATGATTCAATAATAATTTTTTTTTAAACAGATGTTAGCTCAGCGATATTTTTTGGCTAAGTAATATAATAAATTATAAAAATAAATAGTTTGATATTTTGTGACATACTTCAGACCATAAAAAAGAATCAAGATGTTGTTGAAGATCCTTTACTATCATGTTGTCGACGTTTCGAGCACAAAAATTTTCTCCTCATCAGGACACAGTCAATCGATTAAAAATTTCCATTCCAAGTCAAGTTTTATTTTTATAAATTGAATGAACAAACTTTAAAATTTTACGACTAAAAATACTAATATTAAAAAAAAACTATTGCAATGTTTTGACATAATTTTAGTATTTTTTCTGTGGTCAAATTTTAAAGTTTGTTCATTTCATTTATAAAAGTAAAACTTGACTTGGAATGGAACTTTTTAATTGATTGACTCTGTGCTGATGAGAACATTTTTGTGCTCGAAACGTCAACAACATGATAATAAAGGATATTCAACAACATCTTGATTCTTTTTAATGATCTGAAGTATGTCATAAAACATCAAACTATTTATTTTTATAATTTGAATAATAGTAATGATTAAATTGTAATAAAAATTCTTCTGTGCACGTGGTGAAAAAGAAACAAACGGGAATTGGAATGTTTATAACGGTACGATTCGTTCCGAAAAGGTTTCTACCTATCTAATCATAAATGTAAAAGAAAACGTGCCAAGAAGCTCAGTCTTCTGTAAACCACGCGACTAGACGGTAGTAAATTAAGAGTAAACAAATGAGAGGCAAATATCACTAATTACAATGTGTAAATATTTATAAACAGTTACCAATGGTAATAATTGAGGAAAGAATGAAAATATATTATAGAAAACTATAATTGCCAGAAGTAGGAAGTAAAAAAATAGTGGACCAAGTGATTGAGGATAATAGGTCAACGCGTTTATAGTCATTACTTATGATAATTTGATAGAATCAACAGCTGGTCTGAAATTCGTTGTGCGGTTGCCAGACAATAACTGTTTTCTTATGAAATAACTACAGACATTCATTTGTATTTATTAATTAATTTTAAAATGCATGCAATATAGAAATTATAGAAGAGGTTTAGAAATTTTGAATTACTAAAAATTGTTTGATCCAATAAAAATACCCTTCGATTCGTGGAAGTTAGGTAGCAACTGACGTGATTGTACGATTTTGTACAACCGTTTTCATCGGATTAATCATTCTTTAGAAACGATCAGGTATGTTTGGTATTAACCAAATGTATTTTATAGTATATGGTATATAATAATAATATATAATATATGATATATAATTTATAATGCATAATATATAACATGATATAGGTATGTTAGAATATAATTTGTTTAAACATAACGTGATTGTACGATTTTGTACAACCGTTTTTCATCGGATTAATCACTCTTCATTAAAGATCAGGTATGCAGTCAATCTAAATCAGCGCCTTTTTTGTAGAATATTATTTTGATTTATTGACAGACAATTCTTAACATAAGGTGTATTTTAAAAGTTTTTTAACATTTTAAAGCCAAGTAAGACATATGAAGCTTGAGTATCTTTTGATTTGAATAAATCATTTGAATGGATAGGCACCGTGAAATGGGGCTAAGTGGCTCGTTTCTTTTGGTGAAATTTTTTTACAATAAAATGTAAGAGGGAATTTAAATAAGGTATTGATTCATTCAATTTATAATCTCTATCTGGCTCTCTTTAGTTCCATAAAACACGAAGATACATTAAATTCATAAACAACTGTTTATTGTCCCATGAAATGTGGGCTAATTTGCCCCACATGTGGGGCTGAGTGGCTCACTTATTTAAAAAAATTCCAAAAAGTACTTGGGGGAAAAACTTTACAGAAAAAGTAAATATTTATAAGTGTTCTGATCATTTTAAAGCTTTTTAAAATCTTTTCTGAAAAATTAAATGCGAGCTGAATTTATAGAATCCAATACGAAAACTCAACTAGTTTTGGATGAAATTGATTCACTTTTGGTTGAAAAGACATATTTTACAGTTTTTGTTAAAAAATCATCTTTTTGGTTAAAAATTTATTTAAATTTTTAAAAAGTTGATTATTTTGTTGAAAATCTAACTATATTGGTAGAAAATTTAACTTATTGGTTGCAAATGATTTTTTGTTAGTGATTTATATTTTTTCGTTCAAAATTTATCTGTTTTAATTAAGAGTCAGTTCTTTTGGTTTGTAAACTCAAATTAATTTAATTTTAATTTAGTATATTTATAATTTAATTAAGTATATTCATTATAGTTAAAAATTGATTTATTTTGTTAAAAATATATTTTTTTGTGTTAAAAATACATCTGTTTTAATTCAAAATAAATTTTTTAATTGAAAATTTAAATATTCCATTTTTGTAAAAAATTGATCTTTTCTAAATGAATATTGAAGTATTAATTTGATAATTTATATATTTTCTTGCAAATTCGTCTTTCTGGTTAAACATTTAACTATTTGGTTGAAAATTCATTTATTTTGTTAAAAATGCAGTAAATTACACGAAAAGTTAGAAAATTGCATTTTTTCACATTTTTTTCTTAGTTAAAAATCAATATTTTAAACTGAAAATGTATATATTTTTTTTGTTGAAAATTTATATTTTCAAGTTGAAAATTCAAAATTTGGTTGAAATTAATTTTTTTCTCGATTAAAAAAACTTTCTTGGTTGAGAATGCAACTCTTTTGTTAAAAAATTTGCCTTTTTGTTTGTAATTTATCTATCTTGGTAGAAAATTATTCTTTTTTGGTGAAAATTGCCATCTAGAAAAGGTAAAATTACAACCGAAAATAGAAAAGTTAAATTTTCAACGAAGAAAATTAAATTTCAAGAGACCAAAAACAAATTTTCATCAAAATAGTTACATTTTCAAAAAAAAAAATTTGAACTCTAATGATGAATCTTCAATAAAAAAAATGAATTTTCAATAAACTAGTTCAATTATTAACCACGTAGTTGAATTTTTATTAAAAAAAGATTAATTTTCAAACAAGAAGATTAATTTTCAACCAAAATAGGTGAATTTTAAACTAAATAAACTGATTAAAAAATTCATTTTAAACAAAATAGTTCAATTTTTAACTAAAATGATAAATTATTAAGAAAAAGAATGAATTTTTAACAAAGCAGTTTAACTTTCAACTAAGTAATTTAATTTAAAAAAAGGAATGTTCCGCCAAAAAGATTAATTTTCTAACAAAAAGGATTAATTTTCAACCAAAGAGTTGAATTCTTAATTTAAAAAAATCAATTTGAAACAAAAAAGGCATGATCAAATTTTAAATAAAAAAAGTAATTTTCAATTATAAAAAGAGGTAAATTCTCAACAAAAAATGTAATAGTTGATGTTTAAACGAAAAAATATTTCACAAAAAAGAATTTATTTTCTACCAATAAAGACGAATTTTCAACAAAGTATATGAATTTTTAAACAAATAGTTGTATTTCAACTGAACAAAATCAGTTTTTAACCAAAAATTGAATAAATAAATTCTAAGTTAAAAAAGTTTAATTGTCCAAAAAAAAAACAACGAATTTTCAACAAAATAGTTAAATTATTATCAACCACAGACATCAGTTTCTGACTAAAATTATAGATTATTAACAATAAAAAAACTGAATTTATAGCAAAGTAGTTTAACTTTTAACCAAGTAGTTGAATTTCAAACCAAAAAGATGAACTACCAATAAAATATTTGAATCAACAAAATAGTTGAATGTTGGTCTAAAAAAGATCAATTTTCAACAAAAAATAGAACAGTTCAATTTTTAATCAACAAAATTAATTTAAAAAAACGAATTTGAAATAAAATAGTTAAAATTTCAGCCAAACAGATGAATTTTTGACTAAAATAATAAATAATCAATCATAACAAGAAATATAATAGTTGATATTTCAGCCAAAAAATATTTTAATTTCAAATCTAAACAGGCGAATTTAACCAAAAAGATAAATTTTGGACAAAGAATATTCATTTCCTACCAATAAAGACAAATTGTTTCAATCAGTTACCTATCCTGACAGAATCAATAAATTTGAATGATCTACTAAAGATAGTCATTTCTGTCAATGTAGGAATTGATGGAATACGTTATGATCCCATCACCGAATTCAGCCATCTAAGGGAGCGATAACTATCCCCATATTTTTCTAGATGACAAAATTTCCCCTGATAATCAAAGAGGGTCTTAATCTTGTTTCCTTCTAACTCCATTTCTATTGGAGTCACATTCAAAAAAATGGATGTTATAACCTAGATATTAAAAGATCAAAAAGAACCGTCTAACTACAGATATTATGGTGTATCTTGCTGATATGTTAGGCTCGAATGAAATTATGCATTAGTTCCCCTCAGATCGAGGTTTGTGATGACCTGAATGCTTAAATTTACTAATTTTTTTAGTGGAAATTAATATATTTCATTTCTTTGTTAACTAGGTATCTTTTTTAGTTTAAAAATTCAACCATTTGGCTGAAATTTGATGTAATTTGTGGAGAATTCGAATTTTTTTGGTAAAAAAATTAGCTTCCTGGTTAAAAACTCAACTACTTGCATGAAAATATATGTATTTTGTTAAAAAATTTGTCTTTTTAGTAGAAAATTAATCTTCTAGCTTAAAAATTTATCTTTTGGGTTGAAAATTCAACTGTGTGGTTAAAAGTTCTTATTTTTGTCACGATAATTCAAAATTTTTTGTGACATATTGTTCGTTTATGTACTGAAAAATCGGTTTTGCCTGAAAAATAAACTTTTCTTGAAAATTTGTCTCTGTTGATTTGAAAATTTATCTCTTTTGGTAGAAATCTTATCTTTTTTAATTGAAAAATTCATCCATTTGTTCTCTTTGATAGAAAATCAATCTTTTTGGTTCGAAATTCAGCATCTTGGTTGAAAATTCTACTGTTGTGAAGAAAGCTCGTCCTTTTAGTCTTGCACATTCAACATTTTGGATGAATTTTTTGTTTGTGGACTGAAAAATGTTTCTTCAATGCGAATTTGTCTTTCAATTTCAAAACTATTCTCTTTTGGTAGAAATTGAATCTTTTTTGTATTTAAAAATTCAAATATTCGTTTCTTTTGGTCGAAAGTTTTCATGGTCAAGAACTTAACTATTTAGTCAAAAAAATGTATTCTGTTGAGAATTCGTTATTCTAAGTAGAAAAATAATCTTCTTGGTTAAAAACTACTACTTGGTTGAAAATTTAAATGTTTATTGAAAAGCTCACATTGTTGTTTTCAAAATTCAACATTTGGTATGAAATTTCGTTTCTTTCTTGACTGAAAAATGCATCTTTTTCGAAAAATTAACTCTTATTGAAAACTCGTTTGGTTTGAAAATTTCTCTTTTTATCAAAATTTCACCTTTTTTTATTTAAAAATTAAGCTATTTGGCTGAAAATTGATGTAATTTCTTGAAAACTGAACTATATGGTTAAGAATTTATTTATTTTATTTAGGATTAGTTCTTTTCAGAAAAAATAATTCTTCTGGGTTAAAAATCCATCCTTCTTGTTGAAAATTCTACTGTTATGTAAAAAGCTCGTCTTTTTTGTCTGAAAATTCAACATTTTGGATGGCATTTTCTTTCTTTATTGACTGAAAAGTATTTCTCGTTGAAAATTCAACTCTTGTTAAAAATTCGTCTTTCTGACTTAAAAATTGATCTCTTTTGGTAGCAATGTAATGTTTTTTGGTTATAAAATTCAACTATTTGGTCTTTTTAGTAGAAAATCAATCTTTCTAGTTGAAGATTTAACTTTTTTTTTTTAAATGTATGTATTTTGTTGAAATTCGTTCTTTTTGGTAAAAAATTAATCTTTTCGGTTGGAAATTTATTTCTTGGCTAAAAATATATGTATTCAGTTGATAACTCGTCTTTTTTAGTAGAAAATAACTTCCAATAAAATAGTTGAAAATTCAGCTATTCTATTGGAAGTTGAAATACATTATTAATTTATAAGAAAAGGTAAGATTTGAACAAACACTCCAATAGGGTTGTAAAGTTTCATGAAACTTTCACCAAATGAAAAGTTTCATTATACTTTGAAAACGTTTCAAAGTTTCCAAAATTTAATGTCTTTCTCTTAAAAATATCCATGCTGGCTACCTAAATCTTGAAGCAATGCATCTATAAAATAACGAAAATAACTATTAAATGACCTAACCTCAACCTGACATAAGTGCTCAAGTGCATATGTGCTTGTGACGCTTTTAAACGTTTCAGAAACTTGGGTTCCATGAAACGTTTCATTGTTTCATGAAACTTTCAATGTTTCAATGAAACGTTTCATAGACTCACAACCCTACTCTCCAAATCGCCTTACTTTATGTTTAGCTGACCCTTCAAAAAATGTACTAAACAAATTTCGTCGGCAAAAATTACGTAAGATCCTAACAGAGGGGGGTGGTACATGGTTAAAAATTTCAGAAAAAAACTTCACGCAATTTATTTACGGCCCCTATTTACAGTTTTTAACCCCTAAAATCTAGAGGTTACATATGTAAACATTCATTTTTCTGGGTTCCGGAGCAGGCGAAATCTTTTACCCGACTTTACCTCACTTTCACGATCAAACCAAAGCAAATGTAAGGCAAGGCAAGTACTTTCCGGCAACTACGGGGATTCCCCCATTTTCCCAGGCTTGCCGCAGTAGGGTAACTGCATGCTTCATATCGCAGTCTGAGTGCGAGCATAAATTCTCTCACGGTTGCAAGAAGGCAATTTAATGGAGGAGAAACGATGCTAAATTGCCAACGCTATCCACGCGTTTATATACACACTTCTTCTTCATAGGCCGACCAGGTGGGGGATGAATCCTTGGGTAATTGAATGATAACATCTGTGAACGAATGTGATTCCTTCGTGGTTCTCAAC
>JAUELO010000349.1:1366893-1378324 GCA_032357855.1 Amphibolips quercusostensackenii
TTTCTCTGGGCTTCATGCTCTCTCAAACGCAGCATAGTCAAGCTCTACCTTCTACAGTCGACTCAAAGACCTAGGCTCACGGACCACCAAACAAATTCAATGGAGGTTATTTCTTTTTGTCTCATCGTTCAGAGTTGTCGAAGACTATATTTTCCTACTGCAAGCATCATCTTAATTTCTCACTTTCACCTATCCTTTTGATTTTTTCCATCACGAATAGTCTGCCTGATTTTTGCCATATCCGTTTTCATCCATGAATTTATCATATAAACCCTCTCTCTTCCCCTCAAAACGACCTCTCGACCACAAGGAGACCGTATCAGATTCTTAATAAAATTTTTCATTATTTAAAAACGTTTCGAAATCTTTGGAAAAAAATTTAAATTTTATTTCTATATATTCTAAAATCTGAATTTTGAAATAAGTTTTTCAAAGTAATTTTTAATTTTTTGTGTTGAGATTTTCCAAAAATGTCTAAATACATACTTTAAAAAGTTTTTTAATCATTTTTTAAAATTAGTTTTTCTTTAAGTTAAAAATTCATTTATATTTTCCTTGAAATCATAAGAAAGAAATTATTAAGTTGAGGCCTTTCAAAATCCTTAAGAAACTCCAAAAATTCAAAAAAATCTACATTTGGTTTAAAATATTGTAAAATATTAAGAAATTTCAATTTATTTTGTAACCTTTACAAAAATTTTTTAATCTTGTTAAAATTATTTCACTATTTTATGCTTCAGTGAAAAAATCCTGCAAAATTGAATAAATTGCAATTTTATTTTTCAGATTCTTTTCTGACAATTTTTAAAATCTTTCGACACTTTTTTAAATCTTTCTTAAAAATAAATTCTAGAAATTAAATAATCACTAAAAATGTTCCCAAAAATTTAAACGATATGTAGTTGATTTGTGCAAAACTTTTCAAAATTGTATGTCGAATAATCAAATTCTATGATAATTTTTAAGATAAAATACAAATTCCAAAAAACTATTTATTTCTCGAGTTCTTTTGCTTATTTTCTTTAAGGTTATATAAATATAATTTGTATAGATTTCACGAGAACATTTACAAAGATTTTTTTTAACATCCTACAAAATTTAAAAAAAAATTTGAGTAATTTAAAAGTTATGTTATAAACTGACACGAAAGATTCCCAAAATTTTCTTAAAATCTTCTGGATTCGTTTTTGTCTATTTAGGAAATCTTTTGTAATGTTCCAAAATATTTTTAAACATCTGCTTAAAATTAATTTTTAAAAATAATGAATCTCTTTTAATATCCTTAGGGAACTTCAGACAATTTTCCACTATCTGACACCTTTTGAAATCTTTAAAAAAATTTAAATTTTTATTTTTGTGTATTCAAAAATCTCAATTTCTTCAAGTTTTTGAAAGTATTTTCAATTTTTTAATCTTTGTCGTTAACATTTTTAAAAAATGTCTAAATTATTTAAAAACCTTCTAAGTATTTTCTTTAACTTAGTTTTTTAAAATGAAAAATTAATTTAAATTTTCTTTGAAATCATAAAAAAAATGTATTATCTCAAAGTCATTCAAATTCCTCAAAAGGCTCTAATATCTTTTAAAATCTATATTCTGTTTAAAATTCCTTAAAATCACTTGAAATTTTAATTTATTTTTTACTTCTTAAAAAACTTTTAAATCTTATTCATAATGATTTCCCTTTTTCCTACTTTTATAACAAAATTCTGCAAAATTTCAAAAATTGAACTCTAACCTACCAAATTATTTTTGGTCAATTTTTTAAATCTTTCGGTATTTTTAAAATATTTTGAAATATTTCAAGAAAATAAGTTCTGTAAAATAAGAAAATCAATAACAATTTTCCCAAAAATTTTAGGGAAATTTGGTTATTTTCTGGAAACTTTTACAATTTTTATAATAAATGATAAAATACTATAATAGTTTGTAACGTAAAATTATCTTGAAATCTTCTGGATTAGTTTTTGAACATTTTGAAAATATTTGTTACGTTTTGAAATCTTTTGCAATATTCTCTTGAAATATTTTTTTAGAATGAGGTATCACTTTTAATATTCTAAGGAATCTTAAGAAAATCTTTTTATCGCCATGAAACCTTTGCGAATCTTTTTAAAAACTTTAAAATTTAGTTGGAAATATTGAAAAATCTAAATTTAAAAAAAAATTTGGTAAAATCTTTAAAATTTTTATTTATTTCGAAATTTTTAAACAAACTAATAAATTTTTTTCAAATGATTTGACTTTTTCCTACTTTTAAGAAAAAAGTCTGCAAAATTTAAAAAATTGCACTTCAATTTTACAAATTCTTCTTTGAAATTTTTTTATATTTTTTGGAATTTTTAAAATCTTATTGAATAGTTTCTTGAAATAAATCATGTAAAATAAAAAATAATACAAATTTTTTTAGATATTTTAAGGAAATTTTGCTATATTCTAAAAACTTTGAAAATGCTATGATAAATAATTAGGTTCTATAATAATTTTAAATGTACATTAAAGATTTCAAAGAACTATTGTTTCGCTTGTTTCTTATAAGGTTATATAAATATAATTTTCCCAGGTTTTTCGAGAAAATTTAAAAAAATTTTTAAAGATTCTAGACAATTTGAGAAAAAATGTAGGTAATTTAAAAGATATTTGTCAGGCTGACCCTGATTATTCCTAACATTGTCTTATAATCTTCTGGATTCGTTTTTGACAGTTTTTGAAATCTTTTAAATAATTTAAAATCTTTTAAAATGTTTTCTTTGAATTACTTTTTCAAAATAAAGAATCACTTATAATATTTTGAGAAATCTAAAGAATCTGCCAGATTCTTTAGATCTTAAGTTTTTTTGCTTATTTTCTTTAAGGTTATATAAATACAATTTTTATAGGTTTTACGAGAAAATTCGAAAAGATTTTTTTTTAGTTCTACAAAATTATAAGAAAAATTTAACGGTTTAAAAAATATTTCTTTAAGTGATTTGGATTCTTCCCAAAAATGTCTTAAAATCTCCCAGATGCATTTTCGACCATTTTGGAAATCGTTTGCGGTATGTCAAAACATTTAAAAATATTCTCCTAAAATTTATTTTTTTAAATGAAGAGTCACCCTAAATATTCTCAGGTATCTTTAGAGACTTTATTATTATCTTGCAACCTTTCAAAACCTTTGAAAAAACTTTAAAAATTTGTTGGATACATTACAAAATTTAAGTTTTGTATCAAGTTTTTTAACGTAATTTTAAATTTTTGATTATTGTTGTTGTTAAAATTTCCCAACGACTTCTAAATACTTTAAAAACGTTTGAATCTTTTTTTTTCAAAATTGTGTTTTTTTAAATAACAAAATAGTTTGAAATTTTCCTTGAAATTGTTAGAAAACAAATTTATTATCTTAAAGACATTCAAAATCCCTAAAAGGCCCAAAATCTTTTAAAATCTTCATTTTTAAAAAAAATTTTTGAAATGTTTGAAATTTAAATTTATTTTCAACCTTTTCAGAAACTTTTACGTCTTGCTTAAAATGATTTGACGTTTTCCTACTTATATAAAAAAATTATGCAAATTTAAAAAAATTGCAATTTAATGTTCCAGATTCTTTTCTGACAACTTTTTAAGTCTTTTCAGATTCTTGCATCTTCTTAAATATTTTAATTAAATATATTCCGAAAAATGAAAAATCATAAAAAAATTTTTTCAAAAATTTTTACGAAATGTTTTTTTCTGCAAATTTTTTTAAATTTATAATAAATAATCAAATTCTATAATAATTTTTAATGCAAAATACAGAGTTTAAAAACTATTTATTTCTTAAGTTCTTTATGTTCTTTAAGGTCAAATTTTGTTATAAGTTTTTACAAATATTTTCATATTCTTATTTAATAATATTTTTGTTTTTGAAATGATTTAAAAACATCTACAAATTAAAAAAACAATTAAAATCATGTAAACGCAGTGTCTTAATATTTTTATCTAAAAGTAACCTTTAAGATATCCTCTTGCCATTTTATGCTCAGCAAGAAAATTATTTATTAAAGTTAAATTCTTAAAGAGATTTTAAAGTATTTGAGAGATAAAGCTTAGCTAAATCTTCTAGAAATCCGCTTTTAGTTTCTAAAACTGGAAACTCTGCACTCCCCATGAAACTTTAAACACATCCTCTCCAAGTTCAATGATCCGGATATCATGAAATTTTCACACACTTAGGGAAAATAAAATCTTCTGTGAAATTGGGCACAACTTCAAACTTTTCAATTTTATTTAGCGGTACAGAAATTAATGAAAATTTTCTTTAAAAATGAGATTTGATCTATAAAATAAAAAACATTTTTAAAAAGCTTTCTTCGAAAAACAGATGTGTCAAACGTATAATAATAATAATTATTTCTTCATTTAAAAATGAAAAATGAATCCATAGCATTAGTGGGATAATTTATTCTTGGTCGTGAGAACTGAACCGCTATTAAAAAGTAAAACGATCTTTTTTTCAAGGGACAATCGTTTCCTGGATATCTGGCGGCATTCAGTGAATAAAACTCTTCTTTATGGCCGTTCATTGACTCAGAAATGCACTTAAATGTGTGAAAATTCTTGGCGAGAAAGAGTTGAATCAACATTAATTTTTCCAATGAATTCCTATTCTTGCAATTCACAAGACTTTAATTATTCTGCAAAAGTTGCGATATAAATTAAAGTACTTATTAAATATTATGAGGAGTATAAACTCAAATAAACTTTTATATTTCTCTTTTTGAATTTACTTTAAAACTGATACTTAATTTTTTTAACATTATGCATCGAAATTATAATTTGTTTAATTTATAGGAAGTTTTTAAATATTCGCTTTAACCATTGCTATGTTAATCAAAGAGTTTCTTCGGGTGCTCTGGACAATCACAGGCATCGTGGAGAGCATGTATATAAGAACAACATAACTTGAAACTTCAGTTTCAGGTTAGGCCTGAAGAAGTGAACTGCAACGTTCACGAAACCTAGGCAAGATTCGTAGTTTTTCACACGATTATAACCCGAAGAAACTCTTTTATTATAAGAATTAATTTCTATTCTGGTAAAAATTTTATCTGTTTTGGTTATGAATGCAACTGTTTGATTGACAATATCTGTCTTGGTTGAGGATTCAAGTATTTGATTAAAAATAAATTTTTCTGGTTAAGGTTTCATGATTTTAGTTTTAAATTTCATCTCTTTCTTTGGAAATTTAACTATTTCGTTAAAAATTAACTTCTTGAATAAAATTTAACAATTCCATTTTTTATAAAATTTATCTTTCTTTAATACAAACTATAACTATTTGGTTGAAAATTTATGTATTTTCATTAAAATTTGGCTTTCTCAGTAGGAAATTAGTCTTTTTAATTGAAAATTAACCATATTCGTCTTTTTTGGTAGAAATACCAACTATTATTTATCATCGAAAATTCATCTTTTTTTTTTTAAATTCAACTACTTGGTTGGAAGTTCAACTACTTTGTTAAAAACTAATTTTTTTGGATACAACTTTATCTATTTTATTGAAAATTCATCTCCTTCGGTAGAAACTCAAATCGGTTTTATTTGAGGACTCAACTTTTTTGATAAATATTCGTCTTTTTTCGTAGAAATATCAACTATTATATTTTTCGTCGAGAATTATTTTTCTTGGTTGAAAATTCATCTATTTTCTTGAAATTGCAATATTTTTACTTGAAAGATTAGGAGTTCAAGCGTTTAATATTGAATTCAATATGGATCCTACACTAATTTTATTTAAAAGAACTTATACCCTTATTTTTTCCCTATTTTCGTGAAAAATCACCCTCTCTACCCTGTTTGAGAGCATATCAGACTACATAATCTGCAATATTAAAATTACAACTTTTTAGTTTTCCAGTTTCATTTGTGAAGCATCGAATTACATATATAGCGATTAAGTGCAAAATATTTATCAAGTTTGTAATAAAATTAATTATAATTTGTCTCAACATTGCTTGTTAAATTTATGTGAGCAATTATTTAATCTATTTATGCCAAGCCGAGAAATTCAATGTGTGATGCAATCAAAATTTTTGAGTATATAGGTGTTTTCACTGATATTACAGTCCTCTTTTCGTGTTAGCAGTAACTACTTTAAGCAACTTTTTAGCTTAAATTGGTCACTTTTCCTACTTTTTTAAGTGCATCAGCCGGTGGCAGCCCTGTCAATTAACGATAATGAATGAAATAAATTAGCTAGGGTATGGTCTATGAAGTTTTCATTTTGTTTTTATAAATTTAACTAAGTTCCTTAAAGGACAATATAGTGATACAATTTTCTGAGTATATATCTGTCCCTTGTCATGCATTTTTCTCACCAACCCCTGAATTATGTATGAGCAGTTTAAAGTTTCCACTGTTACTGACCTATTTCCGTTTGCGGACGAATATGCGGGATTCCCGGTTAAAGCAACTCACGAAGATTCAGAGAAATCCAGAAAAATCGATGCGATGAATTTGTCAGATCGAGGATATACGCTGCTTACCGCGAATGATTCCCACTTGATGATAAATTACCAGGAATTTATCTTTCTGACGTTTATTCTGAACCAAAAATTATATTCATCGGTTTTCACTCGATATTTATTACTATCTAGTATTTATTCATTTTGTAGCACTGTTTAAATCTTTGCGAGGTTTACATGTGATTTATAATACTAACTTATAATAATTACTAAATTGAAATAACGACGGACTTTTATGAGCGATAAAAATTTTAACATTTACAAATATCGATTTCATTTTCTAATATAATGCATAATTTATGTTGAAACCTCATGCTATTAATATTCATTGTATTCAATATCTGAATTGCAAATATAATTAATCAAAGTTTCAATTAAGTATCATATTTACATGGATGAATTTGAATATTATCTCTGTCTTGCAGATAGTGACAGACCGGTCAAAAATATAAAGTTAAATACAATTTTTCATAATTTAATTTGAAATTATCGAAGCGTGGATAGGTTTTGCAATATACTGATTTATTAAATTACAAAAAAACTTTGAGTTTTAAATATTTGATAATTTTAATTTTAGAACATCAAAATTTATTGCAAAGTTGCAAATCTGTACAATTAGATTTGTTAAATTGGTGATAGCTTTCATGGAAAAGCTTTTATTTGAAACTTCTTCACTTTTTCAAGCTTCAGATGAAAAATGTTTTAATTTCAGGTCACTTTGAAAATTTTGCCAGTTTTGAACGTTTTAGAATTTATTTGGTTTGCAAAAGTTCAATCTTGCAATGTTAGAATTTTCAGTCCTGAATAATTTATATCCTGGAAAGTCCAATTTTGAAATGGTAAAATTAAAAACACATTCAATTTCGATCTCTCAATAGGATTAAATCCTTTGCAAGTATTTAATTTAAAAATGTATCACGTTGTTCATTTTTAACGTATTGAAATTTAAAATACTGATTTTCAAACATTGCACTCTGAAGCAATTTAATTTTGCAAACATTTAATTAGAATTTGACTTTTTAATAATTATACTTAATATTATTCACTTCAAAACCCTTTCATGAAAAAATAGTACAAATTTGAACACTTGTGTAATTTTTAAATAGCTCAATTATCCACATTATCGAACTGGAATTTTTAATGTGTCAAATTTACTGTTATACTTTAAAATTTCTTATTTTAACTGTTACTATATTGAACCTTTCCTTTTAAAAGTTTTTCCTACAATTTCCAATATCAAAGGTTTAAATTCAATTTAAAAGTCTCAGAATTTCAAAATTTTCACTTCTCAAATCAAAATTTTTTTAAAAATTGAAACTCTGAAGATATAGGATCAGAAATTTTCCAATTTTCGCATCGAATTTTATATTATGAAGTTCTGAGTTCATTTCTTTCCAAATGAAAATTGTGTAATATTACACGTTTTTAATTTCAAATATTTCTTTTAAAGCTCTAAGTCAAAAATTATTGTGCATTACTAAAAGTTTAGCTAAAATTAAAATAATTTTCTTGACTCAAGCAGAGTGACTGCAGGTCAAGAAAAATCTGGAATCAGGGAAAAGTCAGGGAATTTTGTTCATCAGCAAAAGTCTGGAAAAATCAGGGATTTGAAAAAAAATGGCAAAAGTCACGGAATTTCTGTAAGAAGTATTAATCAGGGCTGCTACATTTACTTTAGCCCCTTTTCTTCTTAAATAACATTTCAATCACTTTCTGGAGACAAAATGACTAAAGTGACTTTTTAAAATAAAAATATCACATCAATTACTTTTCGTTCAATAATGTAACTTATGGGTTAATTGCTATTTAATTCAGATCTATACCTATTCCTGAATTTTATTAAATTATTTTGAAATCTTTTAGGTGTTTTAAGAGATTCCAATAATTTTTCAATCCATTTTAATAATTTGAAGGTATTTCAAAAATATTTTAAGGTCTTAGGGTATTTTTAAAAATTTCAAGAAATTTTCAAAAGCTTTAAACAATTTCAAGGGATTTCAAAAGATTTCAAGGATTTAAAACATTTTATGGTATTTAAGAAGATTCTAAAGAATTTCCTAATTATTTCAGTAATTTAATAGGATTTCAAAGGATTTGAAATTTTTTAGGATAGAAATTTTTAAACATATTTCAAAGGATTTGAAATAGTTTAGAGAATTTTGAATGATTTTAAGGAATTTTTAAAGAATTTGAAAAAATTTGCATGCGTTTGTAAAGAATTTCCTAGAATTTCGGAAGGTATGGGATTATTTTGCAGGACCAATAAGGTTTGAATATATTTTAAAAGATTCTAATGAATTTTATAAGATTGCTGAAGGTTTCAATGATTTTTTTGCGATTCATTCAAATTCATTTACAATTGACCTTTAATTCTTAATAATTCCTCCTGAATTCTTTGCAATTCTGTTGAATTTTTTTCATTCTCTTAAATTCTTCTAAATTCACTCACTTCTACTCAGTTGAAGGGATATCTTCAATTTTCTTTTAGTTTTTTTTTTAATTCATCTTAAAGTCCTTTAAACTCACCTTGAAATCTTAGGCATTTCATAAAATTCTTTTGAATTGACATAGATCTTTCTAAACTCATTTCAGGCTTACTAAATTTAGTGCATTTTTTATAGCTTAACTACTTTTCCAATTCACTTACATTTTTTAGCTTAACTTGAATTTTTATGAAATTTATCATATTCTTCTCATTTCCTCAAATTTCACTAAATTCATTTAAATTTTACTGAAATAAATAGAATTTTTTGCATTTAAAAAATTTGTTTCTATCTAAAAAAATTTTTCCAGTTTACTTGAATATTTAGTAATTAAACTTAAATAATTTTGTAGTCTTATGAGTAAAACTATTTTGAATTCTTTTAAATTCAAACGAACATTCGTCGAATTATTAATGCTCAGTAGTCACTTTTTCACTTTTTTCAAGCAAATTAGACTGTGGCAGCCCTTTGCATATTAAATTAAAAAATATATAATTTAAAATAATTTCATTCTATTTATAAAAGATACTATATTAAAAATGTTGCAAGATTTGAATTTTGAAAAATTAGTCAAGGAAAAATCAGGGAAAAGTCAGGAAATTTGAGAATGAATCTTTTCGGCCTTGCTGAATTAAAGACGGTGAACTAATTCTGCGAAAAACTACTAATAAAAATGATACATTTCTTTCAAAGAAAACTTTTTGATTGAAATTTGTTATAAGGTGCTCAGTAAGAAATTCGCAATATAATTAAAATTTCACGATTTTCACGAAAAATCATTTACAGGCGCATATAAACATTGCGTAAGTACAAAAGAAAAGAAATCGCTTGATTTTTGGCTATATATGTATATATAATTTTGTTATGTGGGTTGTTGCGAATAGTGTATACAGCGTCAGAAGTCGAATGGGCAATTTAACTAGAGCGTCCCGTTTGATGATGGCACCGGAAATTTATTCGACCCAGGCAATCCAACTTGTAGGTAGTTATTGAATTTCAATTTATCTAGAGAGAAGGTAGAAGAAGTTTATAGCGAACGAAAACCCCGCTTGTTTGCATGCCTCAAGGTCTCCTTTTTTCCTTCTTGTTTTACTTCTACTTCTTTTTCTTTGGCATATTACACAAATATATACACACATTATCCACATCCTGGGTGAATTCCCGTTTTCTTAGCATTCCACTTACTTTGTTTTCCAATATTCATATTTCAAATGAGCCTGCGGCGAGAAAACAATACTGCCCGAGATGTAAAACGAAAATATCTTTTTGCGTTCGAGAGGAAAAAGTATTTATTGAAAATTATATAAATTTATTAACTTCCACTCATCGAGGTAACGCCTCAGTTCAGGAAGGCACGATAAAAAAACATAATTTTTGTAACATATTAAAATTTATTCGCAGATAAATTACTTTTTATGAATATAAGATTTATTTTAGCACAGCACTTTTCCATTATATACGGAAAGAATAAGTTTTTTGAAGTTTATGGAACTAATTTAAGAGCCGCGGATATAGGCGATAACTAAACAGAGTTTTATATAATTTATGAAACACTTAGGATAAAATATACAATTATTCAGGCTTAACTATAAAAAAAGTTCCGTAATTTTTAAAAGGAGTTTGGAATACAACATTTCAATAATTATTGTGGATTAATTTAACAAAAATCTTTAATATATTCATAGAAATTGAATTTGAAATATTGAGTATTTGTGAAGCAATGCGTTGAATTAGAGAACTGAGTTCCGGAAAATTCCGAGCTAGTCGGAAGGCACTTCATTCGCAACTGCTGCTGCGCTTTTGCATACACCACACTGCACCGGGTGACGGTTTTTTTCATTGGAAAAGTGTGTTTTTACCCGTGTAAAAAAGTTGCCTTAGCCCTGATCAGGCCCAGGTCTGACTAAATCGGGCCCTTATCAGGGTACCAGTTCTGGGCCCGATGGCTGATGAAACATACGGCCCGCCCGGGGCCAGATATAACCAGCCGATCAGCACCGGATCTGGCCCCGATCCGATATGAAAATTATCGTTACCTTCTTCTGTTTCACTATCATAATATTCTTTTAAAGGTAGATTTTCTAGAAAAATATTAAATTATAAAAGTTGTTTTTAGTAAAAAAAAAAGAATTTTATAGAGAAAAGAAAATATTAATCATTTTGTAGGAAGAAATACTTACGTTTTTGCCCTGATTTTTTTCTCTCTTATTCTCGAGAGATCAAACCTGCTCCATATTTTAAGAAATATTGAAACCATATTGGAATTATATTTTTTTTATCACACCAGCATTATTCTTTTTTTATTAGAAGTGTGACGATATTTTCAAGTAAGGCGATACTGTGTGGCGGTGCAATACATACCCCGATCGGGTAAGAACTCCTACTATTTCTTGTAACAAATAAATTAATCCCTCGCAGAAATTTCGCCTTGGCCCCGATCGGGGCCCGATCTGGCCAAATGGG
>JAUELO010000349.1:1541796-1558893 GCA_032357855.1 Amphibolips quercusostensackenii
TGAAACAAATCATCGTAGATAGAATCAGTTATTGACCAACGCGCAAAATGCATATTTTCCTCTAAAAGGACAACAGACTTCGTATTCGAATTTTGAAATCTTTGACCGAGTGAAATCTATTCTCAGAACCATGTACGTTAGTATTTGTCATAAACAATTCAACATTATAACAAACGTATAAAAAATGTTTATAACAAATATATAAATTTGCTATAAACAATTTTAATTGCGAAATCCTTTTTTTCATTTTGTCGATCGATTTACAATATTCAAATATTCGAATTTCAATCTATTTCTGATTCGAATAAAAGGCGCGATTGAGTCAAGTATGAAAAAATGAAGATGGCGTTGTAGTCAAGTTATAGAGGGCGTTTAATAAGTGTTGTGTTCAACTGTGCATATGATTGACAGACTTTCAGTCATTTCGCACGAAATATATGCATTCCACCGAAGTGTAATGACAATAAATTTAGTCAATACTCCTTTTAGCTTGGACAAGTGAAAACGGCTATATCCTGCTGCAGGTATGTATGTATCCGTTTTTAACAGAGATATTAAAGTTCATTAAGATTCCGACTTTGTGTTGAAGTTATTAAAAGTCAATGAATAAATTGAATAGAAAGAACGCGTTGATTAGAAAAACGCGCGAAAACATTGTTTTTTTGAACTTATGTAGTCACTTTGTAGCTAAATGAGCAGCACTCTTTCGTTTCAAGTTTTTACATCACGTTTTATTGAGAATTTTGCATCTTTTTTTCCAGATAAGACGAGCAACATGGCCTCAAGTCATAGAATGTGTAAAAACGACCCTAATTGTTTTTGTTATATTTGCCGGGAGTACACTTACTTAAAAAACAGACGAAATATATCTGAGTCAGTGAAAAACAACTATCTCGCTTATTTTGGCATGAGTCTAGACAAATGGATAAAAAGTGGGCTCCCAATAAAATTTGCAAAACTTGCCAGTCGCATTTGCAACAATGGATCAATGGCTCTCGAAAAAGCCTGAAATTCGTGACTCCAATGATTTGGGAAGAAACGAGAGATCATATTAATGATTGTTATTTTTGCTCCGTCACAACTGTTGGACTGAATAAAAAAAATAGAATCTCATGGTCTTATCCAAATAGTACTTCAGCTCAACAACCAGTTCTACACTCAGATGATATTCCTGTGCCAGATCGACCGAAGAAAAAGGTTTGGAGCCGAAATTCCACCGATGAATCCAATGTATCCAGCGACAGTAAATTTCCGCGAACAAATGATAGAGATGTCGACTTTTCGGGGACTTCTACGACGCCTGAACTTTTTGATCAAAGTGATTTAAGTGACCTCATCAGAGACCTTAGCTTGTCAAAACTTTCATCAGAATTATTAGCATCGAGGTTGAATGACAAACATTTACTTGCTCCAGGTACTAAAATTACATATTACCGAAACAGAGAAGCAGCTTTGCTGCCTTTCTTTTCAAAAGAAGATAATCTCATCTTCTGCACGGATGTCGAAGGTTTATTAGGGAAAATGGGTCTGCCAAAGTATGCACCGAATGAATGGCGACTGTTTATAGACAGCTCGAAGCGTAGTTTGAAGTGTGTCTTATTGCACAATGGCAATAAGTATGGTTCCATACCAATTGGGCATTCTACAACTATGAAAGAAAACTATGCTAATATCTCGCTTGTTTTGGAAACAATCAAGTACGTAGAACATCAGTAAGTTGTATGCGTTGATCTGAAAATGGTTAACTTTCTTCTCGGACAACAGAGCGGCTACACGAAATATCCATGTTTTCTATGTTTGTGGGACAGCAGAGATAAAAACAGTCATTGTAGTAAAAAGAAGTGGCCGGCAAGAGGACAATCGCAAATAGGAAACATAATATCATCAATGCAACTTTGATCGATAAAGACAGATTTATACTTCCGCCGCTTCATATTAAGCTTGGACTCATAAAGCACTTCACCGAAGCTTTGAACAAAGAAGGAAAGTGTTTCAACTACTTGAAGACTGTTTTTCCAAAATTGAGCACAGACAAAATCACAGCTGGTATTTTCGATGGACCTCCAATAAGGCAGTTGATGGCCAATCCAAATTTTACGAAAGTAATTACGAAAAAAGAAAGATGTGCTTGGTTATCCTTCGTATCGGTCGTACAAAATTTTCTTGGGAATCACAAAGCCGAGAATTACAGAGCATTAGTGAAAGACTTGCTTTCCAATTTCGAGAAACTTGGTTGTAACATGAGTATCAAAGTGCATTATTTGCACAGTCATTTGGATTGTTTTCCCGAAAATCTCGGCGATTTTAGCGAAGAGCAGGGAGAACGGTTTCACCAGGACATCAGAGTCATGGAAGAGAGATACCAGGGGAAATGGAATACCCACATGATGGCGGATTATTGCTGGAGCCTTCAGCGTGATCGACTTAATGCGGCAGTTTCCAAAAAGTCGTTGAAGAGGAGATTTGAAGCTGTTGACTAAAGTAGTTCGGAAAATTTTCTATTTTTTATCTTTTGAAAGGATTATTTTTGCTTAATATGATATTGTTAATTATCCTATCATATCTAAGCAGCAATAAAAAGATTTATTAATCGATAATCAAAACTGATCGTATTTATAAATCATTCAAATATTCGTATTTATAAAATTCTACAATTTTGGTTGATTATGAGTATAATATTACAAAAATGTAATCGATAGTGGAGATAAATGTTCGATCACTTTTTACCATCTTAAAAATTCCTATTAAAGAGGAATCATTACATATTTTAACATTTATGCGAGTTTTTTATAGTCATATGAGTCATACGCGAATCTCGAGCTGAAATGCGCTATTGACAAAGTTACACTAATTTGTTAATAACTCAAACAATTTAAATCCGATAAATTTGCTATTTCACTTCGTCAAAGTAAACACATGTAACAACAATGTCATGAATTTTTTCCGTGATTGAACTCGTAGAATTGATTCTACAACTGATTAGAATCTATGAAATCATAAAATTGAGTACCAAAAACCATGTTTTTTTATGGTTTTCGGCGTACTTCACGTATTATTTCGAACTGAAACACCTCGTAAAAAAATTTTCGTCCTAACTACATGCATATGGACTCGATTTAATGTGCCAGTGATCGCAAAATATGCAAAATAATGGATGGTAAAAATTTCGGAACTTTTGCATGAGTGAAAAATCAGTTTTTTGCAATATCTCTAAAACAAGATTTGTCAGAGCAAAATAAAAGTCATTTTTGGATTTAGCAGGCCCAAAATACTTAAAAATAATCACTCACAAGTTTGCACCAAAATGGCTATTTACCAGTGTAATAAATAAGCAATACTTTGACTCAGCAAATTTGGTCTTAAGTGTGAGCCATCTTCGAAGACGATCCAGAAGAAAAAATTCTAGCATACTGGGCTAAAAAACAAAATTCTACCATTTTTCTCAATTATACATCTTTAGTAACAAAAAACATTAGTATAACATTACAAATTTTATTCTTTTATGCATATCCACATGTTAAGACCTTTATTTTAAACTATCCCCGAAAGAAATAGGACCAATAAAAAAGCTTCCAGCATACTCGTTTTAAAACTACATTTCCTTCTATTTTTAAATTTTTGCTCAATAATAACAGAAAAGAAATACACTGACTCAGCAAATTTGATCTTTAATATAAGCCATCTTCAAAGACATTCTAAAAGAAAAGATTCCAGCATAGTTGGCTGAAAAAAATTTCCCATTTTCCTCATTTATAAATTTTTGATAACAACAAAAATCAGTATGACAGAGTAAATTTAACTTATCAATGCTTATAGAAGAGCTTTCAGCATAAGCGTTACAAAACTAAATTTCCTTCTTTTTTCAATTTTCTGCTAATTGATAACAGAAAAGCAATACTATGACTTGGCAAATTTGATCTTCAATAATATGAGCCATCTTCAAAGACAATCTAAGCACAATGATGCTTAAATTTGTATTCTTTTCCTTTGTCCGTTAACAAGAGAAGTATTCTGATCAAAAAATCTTTTCTTGAAAAAGAATCTCATTCTATGTTGAGTTGAAGTCGATTTCTGTAATAAGGAAATTGTTTGTACGTTCTCTGAATACTAAGCCTTTTTTTATTCGTATCCTATAACATTCGCTTCGACATATTTGGGTTTTACGTGATGTGCATACTTGAAGCACGTACCAACCGCATTTTAATTCAACAGTCGTCCGACTGACTAAAAAAGTGCTGTTACAAAAACCTTTTTGGAATCGATCTGAGCGTTGAGAGTATTTAAAAAAACGTGAGACATTTATTGTATAGAACTCGCAAATCTAAACATAAATTTAGTGAATTATTTAACTCGCGCCTTACTGCAAATATTTATTTTAATCTATACAGTTGTGATCAAAACCATATATTATAAGTGAAAGACATTTTATGTAAGATAACCCAGAAAAAGTTCAATATTAAAAATGAAAAAAAAGTTAAATAATGGAAACTTAGATACTTTTATAATAATAATCGAAATTTAAAAATGATTTTCAGATAGAGTGCGCTGACTAAGCAAGTCTAATTGTTTAAATATATTTTGGTCAATCTATTCGAAATAATTTTCATATAAATATAGAAATAGAATTAAGGTTATGTTCTACAAAATAAGAATTATCTTATCAGGTTGTCAGATAATCAGATTTACTATTTCAGTTTTAATAATCAATACAAATTAGCAAGACATGTTCAATAGTTCAGTCTAATTAAATAAGATAAAAAAGTTACATAAGCTAAGTAAATAAGCTAAGTAAAGATATTATAACTTCCGCATATGAGATATTTGGCAAAAATTAATTTTTATAATTATATATATACAAATAAAATTGATTTCTTTTTGAGCTGTTCTTAACTTATTATATAATTGACTTGCGTAGTTTACTTATATGTAAATAAAATAAAATCATTTCTTTTAAAACTCAATAAGAGATGCAGTGTTTAATCTAGATGTCACTATAACTTATAAACTCTGGTAGTTTACAATTTCAACTATGTAACAATACGACAGCATTTCGCAACTTTACGAGGTTTTAAGTAGATTAAACATTTTTAATGTTCATATACTTAAAACATTATAACGGGAAACATTATATTGACAATTAACATGGAGAATAATATAAAATTTAAAAAACAGGATTAATATGATTCCAATTTCAAATTGTACTATTTTATCACTTTAAAAATAATAATTTGTAGCATTTAGTTTAAAATGTACACTTTAGAATATTACCAAATTGAAAGCAGTTTAAATTTAAATGCTTGGTTTTAGTTTGGATTACTTCTTTATTCACATATTAATTTGGAAAAGGGCTTGAAAAATTAAAAAGGTACTTAAAAAATGTTCAGTTTGGATACTTATTCGGAATTTTTACAATTTTTGTGTGTAGGATTTTACATTACAGTTCTTATATAGTGAAATAGTTTAATTTCAAATATGTATCAGTATTAAATAATTTATTTTAGATGTCTTATTCCAAAACTTCTTATTTTTAATGTTCCATCACAAAATTGTTAATTTTTATATTGTGTACAAATTTCAAAACGTTATTTTAGTTTAGTAGATGTTAAGTTAGAGTTTTAAATGTTAAATATATCTTATTAAAAAATATTCACCCTCAAACGTTCCCATGATTTGTATGAAATTTCTAGTGTTCTATTTTTAATCTTTCAAATTATAGTGTCTTTAAATATAAAATTCTTCATTTTGAAAAAATAAATATAAAATTTGCTTAATCTTTGCCTCTTGGTAGCTGTAAATGTTCAATTGTTAATGTAGTTAAGAAAACCGCCAATATTTTTTCAAATTAAAAAAAAAGTTTCAGTAGTACCAAAATTTTTTTAAACTTTTGGAATTTTTTACATTTGTTCTATATGTGTAAAATTTGTGTGAAAAATATTGTTTTTTTTTTAAAGTAGCCAGTAAGAATACAAAATTGAAAATGATAACAAACTCCTACTAAATACAGAAATTTTTTTTAATGGCGAAAATATGACTTTCTGGATTCGACAAGATTTAAATTAAATGTTCAATTTTCCAACTTTTTTTCTTAGTTAAGAAACATACCGAAATTTTTTCAAATTGAAGAAAAGTTTAAGCAGTACCGGAAATTTTTTAAAAATTTTAAAAATTCTGCCAATTGTTCTGTATGTGCAAAAATTGTATGAAAATTATTGTTTTGTAATTTTTAAGGTTACTAGTAAGAATACAAAATTGGAAATGATGAAAAAAAATCCTACTGAATACCGAATTTTTTTTAATGAAGAAAAAATGACTTTTTGTATTCAGCTAGATTAACGCATAGATTGAAATTTTTTAAAAGTGTAAAAATTGTTTGTCTAAACTCTATTTAGATTAAGTTAGAGTGAGACGTCATTATTTAATATTTTCAAAACAAACTTTTTTACGTATAATTATTATCGTGTATTTTGCCACTTTGTGATTTTGAAATTGCTATCACCAAGCACAACAATTTTGTTTCAATAAAATAAAATCATGGCCTTAGGTAAAAAAATGTTTAACATCTCAAAAATTAATGTTAATCTAGTTGAATTTAAAGAATTAATTTTCCTTTATTGAGAAAGAATGCTCTTATTCGCCAGGTATTTTAAGCATAATTTTCAACTTTATATACATGTTAACTGCACTGTTATAAATCCGCAACAAAAAGAAAATGTTTTTTAATGAAGCAATTCTAAGTTTAAATAAAGAATTAGAATTCCCAAAGAAAAATGTATTAGTTGATATATCATCCGAAAACGTTAATATATTTAATTTAATGTCTTCAAATGCGCAACTATTTCCTTAAACTTCTTTGCAAGCTTGTTAAAAATAACGCATTCGCTGTATCCAAATTGAAATATAAAAATATTTAAATATTTGCAAGACTTCAAAAGATTTCTATGGATTTTAAAAGATTTTAACTGATTCCTGGGATTTTATGGGGTTTCAAAGCTTTTAGTGTATTTTTAAAGACACATAAGTTATTAAATATTAGAATTTTCACTTTTGGACTTGAGATTTACACAATTGTTTTATGTTATTAACAGTTCTGTTTTGTATTAAATTCTAAAATAACTGTAAGCCTTATCAAAATGCAGTGATGTCTTCCATTTACCGAACTGATTGGGTAAATTTAATGAATAAATTTTTACCGTGCATGAATAAAAAGCCATTTGAGCTGGACATCAGAAGAAAGTGAAATTTTCAAATAAATTTATTTTTAATAGTGCAGTTATACAGGTTTTTTTCGGAAAAAAATAGTTTGGGTGGAAGACGTGGAAGAGCAGGCTTCTTGGGTCGTCCCGGATGCTTTCCTACTTTCGGATGTATTGGACAGACAACATCTACAGCCGCAGGCTTCTTGCAATTTCCCTCATAGTCCTTTTCAACCTCTAAAATAATTATTCATATTTATTATATTGTTAGAAAAATTAGAAAAAACTTCAGCAAATTTTCTTAAATTGTCTTATGACAATTATTTCATGATTTTTGACTAATTGTAATCGCCATGTATGCTCTAAATGCACTTAAGCACATGAGAAAAAAAAAATATTGTCTAAATTATTATCAGTTTACCAAAGATTTCATCTTATGCTCCCACATAAATGGTGACAATTTGTCGCCTAAAATTATTATTTTTAGTTTTTCAAAACTGATCATAATAAAGAAAAATAATTTTCCCTAAAACTTACTCCACCCACATTTTTTGTTTAGGCAATCTCGTTCCTTATGCCCGGTATATTGACAACCATCTTTACCACAAAATGGCCATCTTCCTGCTATCTAAAAGCACATTGATTCAATGCTTTCACTATGGTCCATTATAATAAAAAATAAAAGGTGGTGTTTCGGGTATCAATGGTGCGCAAAGCTACGAATATTGAATCTCTTGAATCAAAAGCTTGTGATTGGCCGAGCGCCCCACCGTGGTGGCTGTGCGAACCTGATTGGACAATCAAGTCTTTTGAAAAACCCGGGAGAACAGAAAGACGAATCGGATTGGTATTATATCCATTGTCTCTATTAATGTTATCAGGGTGTTTTAAGATTTCAGTTGCTTCTGTATGTTTTCTTGGAAAACATAACACTAGCTCAGCTAGTGTTGACTGCGTGAAATGTTTTAGCTTGATTTTACTCTCATGTTCCTTCAAACTTTGTCTCACCGCCCACCCAGTTTATTCAATATCGACTTCGTCACAACAGCAAGGGAAATGATACACTCTCAAATCACTGAGAGGGGCCTTTTTATTTTCAGGGCTGTATAGAAATTGTCCTATTTTCACAGGTGCTTTAAATATGGGTTGAATGTTATGTTTCTTGAGAATCCTACCTATTTGTTCGGTGATACCATGGATCAAAGAACAATAGAAAGAATTTTTTTAAACACAGCATTCAAGCCATATTTAAACTACCTGTAAAAATAGGACACCTTCTAAACAATATTTTGGGTTGTTAACCCGCCAAGCTAGCCCTAAAGAAGTGAAATGCAATGTTCACGAAACGTTGGCAAAATTCGTGGTTTTGCACACGATTGAAACCCGAAACACCTCCTTTAATTTTTTTATAAAAAGCACATAGTATTTAAAAATTATTCAGCATGTCCTTTATTTAACAGAAAATCCTAGTAAGTGATATTTGCTATCGAGGCTATTCTCCAGAATACGTGCTCGGGAACTAACCTCTATTTGCCAAATGTCACACTCTAGGTTTATACATTGAAAATTCTATCCCTTTCTGGTAAGAATCTAGTTTTTAATTTGAAAAAAAGAAAATAACATTTTTTCATTCTTACCTAGCAACTTATTTGGCACTCGATTCTAGCAGCAACTATATAGTTTCCGTTAGAAGGAGTCATGGTCCGAGGTGTCTGTACGGAATGAAATGTATATTTGCATGAGTATTGCGTAGATTCCAAATATTTCTTAACTCTAATAATAATATTTAGTCTGGAATACATGAGTTTACAGTTATTTTTTATTATTATTACTTTGATGTTAAAGTTAGGTGAAAGTAATTTGCAGCAAAGCGATACGCACTTGATTAAAATGATACAGATTTAAAATCAACATTATTTGACAGTTACAAGAAAACATCAGTCAACAAACCCACGCCAGCATTAATAATTTTTAACATTTTTTTTAAAGATGTCACTATTGTTTCAAACTGCCCCGCTGGATTGTTTAAAACAACATACCCACCATCTCAAAAATCGAAAATTCAAAATATTAAAATATTTTGAAGACTTCAAAAGACTTCAAGCGATTTTATCTGATTTCGGGAATTTTGTAAGGTGTCAGAGCTTTTAGTGTATTCTAGAACATTTTAAGCGATTTGAAAGAATTTTCAAAATTTCAAGAATTTTCCACATGATTTTAGAAGATTTTAAGTTTTATTTACATTTTTTAATAAATAAAGAGATAATTTACGGCACACCAAGGTATGTATTTCATTTAAAGATATTAAAAAGTTAAACAGATTATAAATATTTAAGGTTATTTTACAAGTTTCGAAGAATTTTCCAAAGTTTCAGAGGATTTTAGGAAATTTTAAAAAATTTCTAGAAAACTTCAGGGAGCGAATAAATGGATGAAATTTTTTAACATTCAGGACGCAAAATATGTATTTTGCATGCCTGAAAGAGGGAGCAAAATACATGTTTTGCGTCCTCAGTGTTAAAAAATAGTATGTTCACCAAGGGAGCAGTGCTGCGTTCGCGTTCGTTCGACTTCGGTGTCCTCGCTACGCTCGGGCCCGAAGCTCGAACTCCCCGCGAATGCAGCGTTTCGCTCCCTTGGTGCAAAATATACTATTCAGGGACTTTTATAAGGATTTCATAAAATTTTATGGTGTCTGAGATTTTAAAGGCTAAAACGCGTTTAAAATAATTTTAAAAGGTATTAAAGGTTTCACGACGTTGTTTGAGATTAAAAGCATTTTAAAGAATTTACCCTATTCACGGAATTTGAAACATTTCAAAAGAGTTCAAAGAATATAGTGTATTTGAAAGGATTCCGATAAATTTCATAATTTTTCAAAGAGTTAAAGGTATTTTAGAATATTTCATGGAATTGAACGAAATTTAAGAATTTTTAGGGGTTTTAAAGAATTTCATAGGCTTTCAGAAAATTTTAAATAATTTTGAGAAAGTATCCAAGATATTATTGATATTTGAAACATTTTGAAGGATTCCAAGTGAGAAAAAAAAGAAATTTAAGAAACAAATGAAATAAAGTTAAATTTGAAGGAGCTTATAGGGAATTCTAAAGATTTCTACGGATTTCAGAGATTTAAAGGATTCCAAACCTTTACAATCAATTAAAGTTGCGTAAAACCTTTTGCAATATTTCGAAATCTATTAAAATCCCTTGAAATCCTTCGAATTCTATTAATATCGTACACAATCTGTTGAAATCGCTTTGAAACTATAGAGCTTCCTGTATATTTATGTAAATTTCAAAGAGTGAAACATTGTACGCGATTTCAAACATTTTAAATGATTTATCCAATTTACAGGATTTTAAACATTTCGAAGAAATAAAAAATATATATAGTATATTTTAGAAAATTTCAAAGAATTTTCAGATTTTTCAAAAAATAGCGTATGATTGCAGAATTTTAAATCATTTCCTAAGATTTTAACAGTTTTAAAAAATCTTGAAGATTTCAAGGACTTTGTATAGTATTTACAAAATGTCACAGGATTTCAAAGCAATTAACAATATCCTAGGTATTCATAGCATTTAAAAAGAAATCAAAACATTCCATAAGATTGTAAAGAAAATCTACAGATTTTACGGGACTATGAATATTAGATGGTTTTCAGATTTCACAAAATTCTTACAGAATTTAAGAGTTTTAAATAGATTTTAGTGAATCTTAACAAATTTTCAATGCTTAAAGGGATTTCAAAGATTTGAGGACATTTTGAAAGGCCTAAAGGGATTTTAAGTGTCTTTGTCAGACTTAATGGAAAAACACGGGATTCAAATATTTCAAATATTCAAAATATTTAAATATTGAGATTAACTGGAATTTCGTGAATAGGGATTTTACAAGATTTAATGGATTTTATCAATTTAAAGGGCTTTTAATGGATTCCAACAATGGAACGAAATTTTAAAATTGCTGAAGGGTTTCAAAAAATTTCATAGGATTTTAGGAAATAAAAAATAATTCTAAAACTTTTTAACCTAGCAATAATATTACCATCGCATTCTTCAATTAACATAACTTCAGGCGACGGATTTCGGCTTAAAGCGTCGACATGTGCCATTTGTCGACCTGATCGGTGCTCTATAGTATATTCAAACGGCGCTAGAAAAAGTGCCCATAGGTGTACTCGCAAGCAAAGATTCTTTTTATTCATAGTCATCGTAAAAGCTTGACAATCTGTCACAATCTTGAATTCAATACCCCAAAGATAAACTCTAAATTTTTCTAATGCTTTTACAATCGCAAGGATTTCAAGCTCATAGCTATCAAACTTTTTCTCATCTGGTGTAGTTTTCCCATTCGCATGATATACTGGGTGAAACGCATTATCATCTTTATCTCGCTGCATTAAAATCGCTCCGTATCCGTGCTTTGATGCATCTGTATGCAATTCTGTCTCCGCTCCTACTCTGTACAGTTTCCAAACAGGTTGGCTACATAAAAATTTCATAAGTGTCTGAAACGCTTGTTGTTCTTCTACTTCAAACTTGAACTTTACAACATTTCCTAATAAATTGGATAACGGGCGTGCGATAACTGAAAATCCTGGAATGTATTTTCGAAAATACCCGCTTAAGCCCAAAAAACTTCGGACTTCTTTGACACACGTAGGTGTTTTGAAATTTTTTACCGATTTGATTTTATCTTCTGAGGGAGTTATACTGCCGGCTTCGATTACATGTCCAAGATATTCAATTTTTGGTTGCAGGAAACGACACTTACTCCAATTGAATTTTAATCCAAATTGACTTGCCTTGTCTAACACAATCTTAAAATTTTTCACACCTGTTTCGTAATCCATGAAATATACAATCAAATCGTCCATGTATGTCAGTACAATTTTTTTCGAAATTAAATCTCTAAATATCGCATTTACATATCTTTGGAATACAGAAGGCGAATTGCAAAGACCGAAAGGCACCTTTAAAAATTCATACTGCCCATCTGGAACAATGAAAGCAGTATATTTTCGACTTTCTTCTTCCAGTTCAACATGGAAAAATCCGTTCTCCAAATCTAACGTACTAAAAACCCTCGCACCCTGCAGAGAATCTAATTAATCTTCAATAAGTGGAAGAGGGTAGCGATCGCTTATGATTTTTTTATTAAGCATTCTATAATCTACGCATAGCCTATTAGAACCGTTCTCCTTTTTAGCAAGCACAATCGGACTCGCGTACTCAGATTCTGATGGTCGTATGATACTGGCTTCTAACCATTCTTTTATTATCGCGTTTGCATTTTCCTTTTTCGTGGCCGACAGTCGTCTCGCTCTTTGATACACTGGCTCATCGTCTTTTAAGATAATTTTCATTTTTACTCCTACGTCTTGAACCTTTTCGGCTTTGTATTCATGCAGAACCTGTGCTACTTTTTCTCTATATTCAGGACTGGCAATGTAAGTTAAATCTAAATTATCCTTGTCATTAAAAAGATCAACTTTGTAAACACCTAGGATAAGTTCTGTTTCTATTAATTCGTCCAATACTACGTATACAGTTAGTTGATAGAATTCTCCGCAAACCATGACTTCTGTTGAAAACCCGCCTAGTGACATATTATTTGCACCCACTCCTATAAATTGTAATGATTTTACAGATATCTTTACAGATATCTTTGCATTATTTTGGACGCGAATACGAGTTAAATCTGAACCTGTATCAAGCAGCGCCCGCAAATCATGTGTTACAATTTTAACAATAGTATGAGGCTTATCATTATTAGCCAACGTAATATTGCAAACCGATTTCGATGAGTCCTCCGCTGAACTCTTTTTTTGGGGACATTCATATGCAACATGACCAAATTTGTTGAACTTGAAACACTTTCTTCCTTTTGACTTCATTGGACAATCCGCGCTGATGTGATTCCTTTCTCCGCAGTTGTAGCAATGCTTCTCTGTCTTTCTTGTCTGCTGCTCCATACTGCTGTCCTTTGTTTCTCGTTGCGACGGCTGCATCTTCTTCGTCTTGTCATCATTCTGCTTGTTAGTGTGGCTTTTCATTTTCTCCTTCATTGTTTCGTATAATGCAAATTTTTTTTTTTTAATTGTTTTAGACTCGTGGCGCTGTAGAGAATTTGTTTATTTACTTCTGCATCTTGAATGCCTTCAATGATGTATTTTATCACTGCTGATGCTTTAATATTGGCTGGACCAGCAATTTCAAACATTTTGTAAATGTATTCTTGGTACGTTTCATTGAAAGCCTTGCGCGTTTGACCTAATTTTTTGTGAATTTGATGGCTATCCACTGACTGAGAAAATTCTGTTTTCAAAGATTTTTTAAACGCAGTCCATGTTTTAGTACTCTTTTCAAATTTTATAAACAACTTTGCCGGGCCACTAAGAAGTCTTTTTGCATATATTACTTTTTGTATATCTGACCAATTGCAAAGTTCGGCCAATTCTTAAAATTCTTTAAGCCACTCTTTTTTACGTTAATGGAATTATCGCCACTAAACGTAACCATTGTCTCTTGAACATTTTTGAAAGTTAACAAATGCTTCGTCCGTCTTCTACTTCTATGACTTGAATCATTATCGCTGCTGCCATTTGTATCATCGTCATCATCTTGCAAGCTTTTATAGTTTTCTTTTTCGTCTGCATCTTCATTTTCATCTTAACGTGCATCTTTATCTTCATGCTCTTCTTCAATTGCAAGCACTGTCTTCAAACGAGTAACTAATTCATCTTTGTTACCCGACGTCTTCATATTCCTTTTCTTTAGTTCTTCTTTCAATTCTGTCAGCTTTAAAGAATCAACTTTATCAGACAAAAGTCTGCCTGCATCTTCACCGTTTTCACTCATTTTATTAACTGAAACTTTCACAAACTTGTAAACTCCCTTTTTCACAAAGAAAACTATCACTGAGATAATCGTTTACAAAGTTCTTCACGCTTTCCCCGAAAAAAACTCGCGGTAATCCCGGACGATTCCCCAAAATTTGTTGGATTTAAAATCAAGATTCTAGGTTAGCGTGAAGATTGCCGTTTATTCAAATAACATAAATAATTATAGAAGAAATAAAATGAGAATCGTAATAAATAAGCGAACACGTCTTAATCGTCTTAGTTTCGTCGCAACACTGACTCCGAGCACGATCGTGATTCATGAAAAAGAATTTCGTCACCAGGATGTTTATACAAATACATACTTTCTTAAATCTTTAGGACATAAGTCTCTAACTTAAACTCGAGCTTGAAACCAATCGTAGGTAATCTGGATACTACAAGACTATCATTTTTAATTTTTCAGAACAATTAATTTTGGGATTCTTGGTGCAATTCTAGGTCATGAGGTATCCCATGGCTTTGACGACACCGGTAAAATAATTAAATGATAAATAAATAATAATATAATTAAAATATTATTAATCAAACGCATATAAAAATTTACAAACAATTATTCCAGGATACATGATTGACAAAAATGGAGAGTTTGTATCGTGGCCAGACGATATTGAGGATCAATATAAAACAAAAATCAAATGTTTTGCTGAACAGTATTTTAATTTTTACAACACGTCATTGAATGACAATATGTTTCTTGAAGTTTGTTCTTATTTATGTTATTTTGTTTGCAAATAAAAGTTAATAATTATAAAAATCAAAAGTTTATTAAAATTTATTTACAGATTAAGAGTATGGAAACTTTAGGAGAAAATATAGCAGATTCTTTGGGATTGGAAATAATGTTTGAAGCTTTTCGAGATCAAAAGAAAGGGAGAAATTACCATCGATTACCAGGATTTGAAGATTTGAGTGACGAGCAATCTTTTTTTCTGTCATTTGCCAAAGTTTGCGTCACAGATATATTCTTTTATTATTTTTAAATTTATTATAATATAAAATAAAATGACAAAATTTTATTTGTTATAGATCTGGTGTATCAATTCAACTCCGGAATATGACGAACTGAAACGAAAAGATGACTCGCATAGTGATTCTCGTTACAGGGTTATTGCTTCCATTCAAAATTCTGAGAGCTTCGCCCAGACTTTTAATTGTCCCAAAGGCAGCCTGATGAATCCAGAAAAGAAATGTAAAATTTGGTAGGAATCATTGATGAAAAATGTAACTTTTGGCTTATCACCAGAAACATCAATCGCTAGGGTAGTCCAAAATTTTTTGAAGTGAAACTTCTGATTACAAAAAAAAATTATTTTGCCTTTTCCCTTTTTTTCTTCGAAAGGGAACTCAATTCACCTAATATTGATGGTTCTGAATCAAATTTACAAAAACACATTTTTCTTTTATAGGAAATACGTGTAAAACGTCATAGGGCTTGAGAAACTTTCAAATATTATGAAAAAACGCATTTGTTGTTTTGTGAATTTGAACAAACTTTAGGCCGATATATACGGGAATTTGAAAAAGAAATTTTCAATATATTTTTGGACCACACTAATCAATCGCGCGCTACTTGCTCGTTTAGTTTCTTCTGCATGAAAACAAGATAATTTTTATTACAAGTTTTAAATGTTAAAGTAATTATTATAAGATTATTTGAAACTTATTCATAAAAATACATTACAAGATTTTATGTGCTATTTTAATTCTCCCTAACTAATTTCCTTACTTATTCCAATATAGTTATTTATAATTTAATTTAATTTTCAATTCAATACGTTACAATGAATGTTATAAATTCAAGCTGGATCTAAATAGGATTACTATTATCTTATATGTTTTTTATGATGTTTTAAAAATTATTAATTAAATATTGAATGATTTAGAAATTTTCAGTTGCAAATTCAAACTAATAATGTTATAATTAATTTCTAATAGAAAGCTTCATAATTTTAATATGTTTTCTTTTAAGGGCTCTAAACTTAAATTTTTTTCAAAAATAAGACGTTTAAAATCTTAACAGTTTCGAAAAATTAGCCTTTAATATCAAATAAATTAAAATTTAAAATCTTGAAGAGTACACAATCTACAAACGTAAATTATAAAAAGTTGTAATTTTCATTAAACTTACAACTATAAAAAATCCAACCACTTTCAATTAAGAAACTTCAATTAAAGGAAAATGAGCTTCTAAGCATGCAACGGATGGCTGCTGGATCGGTTAACTGAGAAATCACGAACAATTTTTTAAGATCGCGAAAGGACAGTAAGTAAAGTTACTTTTTACCCAGAAATTTTACAAATCAATTACATGAATTTTGAAATGCAGCTGTGAAGTCTTAAGGATATTAAAAATTAAAAGCGACTGAAATTGATTTCTTTTATAACAAGCGATATAAGTTAATCAATTGTAAGTATAAATTGATTAGCGATTTCAAAAATTAAACTTTATTTCAAGCATTAATGATTGACCAATAATCGCTCTTACAAGACAAGCCTGAATTTGTTTGCAATCAAACGATATTCAGGTTTTAACGTTAAAAATAGTCAGATATAAAAAAGTTGTTTGCATCAATGTTTAAGATTTCGAACTTTTTACGAACATTTAACAACTGTCAAAAGATTCCATAAATTTTGAAGATTTTCAAAAGGGTATAGTCAACTATATTTCTAAGATTTTAAAATATTGCAAAGATTTTAAATGATTTTTAATTTGTTGAGAAGATTTCATAAGACATCACAAAGATTTTAAATATTCCAGTGTTTTTAAATGAATGTAAAGGACTTCGATATGGTTCCTATGTGTGTTTGAAAAAGCAAACCTTCGTGATAATCATCTGGTGGCCCTGAAAAGGGCCGTTTGTGCGTTCCGAACTTCAGAAGGGTCTTATAGTTTTCTTAATCTCTTATTGCCGAGTTTCGGTGCTGGAAGAGGTTCCGCGTATATAAAACATTTGATATCAAGTAGCCAGGCGTCCAGTTGCTGCATCCCCTTT
>JAUELO010000350.1:129680-140628 GCA_032357855.1 Amphibolips quercusostensackenii
ATGAAAAAAGAGGGAGAAAAAGGGAAAAAGTCAACCAAAAACCAACCTCTCACTTTTTCCTTTCTCCGTCTTTTTTAGAATACCAGGGGAACCAACTAGTTTCAAGGCCAATTTAGCCCTCCTCATCAGGGATGATTTATAGGAAGACTAAAACAGGGTATACGTAATAAACATAACCTTCAAAAATTAAAAAAAATAAACATGAAAATCATCACAATCCTGTAAAGATGAATAAAAATCTGATAAAACATTATTCTTTATAATAAGAAATCTTTCAAAAAATGCATTAAGAAACAAACAATAAAAAAAATACATATATATATATATATGTATATATATATATATATATTAGAAAAATCAAATAATTGTAAAGATAAAATTTCTATGCATTAATGTATATTACAATACCATATACACTTTATTTTCCCAAGAATCATCACAACACTAATATATTAAATTTGAAAATCACAAACAGTCTCAAATATTAAGGAAAAATATCAAAATTCACTATATATACAAAATAAATAAATAAATAAAAAATAATAAATGAATAATAATAGATAAATAAATACATTTATTGAAAAAAGATTTAAACAATGCGTGGTTCGGTATTAAAGTCACTTAGTCAAATGAAAATTGTGTCAACCACGAGAAACTCTCGAAACATTGACAGATTTTTGAATACATTCCATCCCACCCTTCAAAGGTTAGAGAAAGAGGACCCATAAATAGCAAGGACTCTCCCTTTCTTTTATTATATATAAAGCTTTTAGTCAGCTAGGACAAGTGTCTTAATTCTCAAACAAAGCCATCAAAACTAACCCAAACATCATAAAATGCACACGTTACAAGAAATTTCACAGATCTAAAGAAAAAACCAAAATAATAAGAAATCTTTTTATTTTTAAATATTATTATCAGCCATACATAAATAAACAGAAAAACAAGATATAAATGATATTTCAAAAAATAATAAAATAAAGCATTGTTAAAAATTATAAAATCCTGAAAATATGTAAACTGAGGAAAATACTCACAATTTAAAATATCATTACATTAAAAATAATTCTGAAAAAAAAACATAATAACACACCGAGAAAAAAAAATAATAATAACATCAAAAATTATCACAAAGGATAAATTATCACAATGGATAAATTTTTAAAAATTTTAAGTTTTTACATTCAGCATTAAAATGTCCGTCCGTGTCGCATTACCCGCTTGTGTACAGCATTGGAATAAGACCTTTTTGCAAATTTTAACTAACTTGAACTATTAATGTCACACGGAATCATTCGGGAAAGTTGGAAGATCAATGTTGAAAAAGTTTTAATCCATTCTACTAATACTACAATACTACAAGCTTTAATGATTTTTTCGCAACATTTATAATATATGAGAAACACCCAAAACAAACTTTTCACCTTCCAAATTAAAAAATTATCTTTAATAATGTATTATTAATGTATAAATTATTATTTTTCTTAAAAATTAAACATTTATCTTGCATTCATAATTGAATACACTGAACGTAACCTCACTCGTTCGTATTACGCAGATTTTTTTTAAAAAACGACCGCGCCGCATTACTCGCTTCTTCAATATCTAGGCATTTCACCGGATTTCACGGGATTTAAAAAAATTTCACAAAATCAAGGGATTTTAAAGAATTAATACTAGTGTTTTTAAAAAATTTCAAAGAATTTTACGGAATATTAAGCGGTTTCAACAGATTTCAAAACATTTAAACGATTAAAAAAAAAAAAATTAACAGAATTTCAAGGCATTCCAACAAATTACAATAAAATTTATAGATTTTTTAGAGGATTTCATGGATTTTAGCAAAATTTCGAAGGATTTTCAAAGATTTACAAAGATTTTGAGAGTCTTCAAATGAAAAAAAAAACTTGAAATTCCAAATAATTTTATGAGATTTCGCGAAATTTTGAAGAATTTCAATGAGCATCAAGGTATGTTTAAGATTTTCAGGGATTCGAAAAAACTTTAAAGGATTTTAAAATTATTTCATTAAATTAAATTTCATCAAAATCCTTAAAAACTCATTAAAATCCACTTACATTCTTCAAAATTCGGTAAAATACTTCGACATATCTTGAAATGTCTTTAAAATCCCGTGCCTTCCTTTGAAATATCTCGACATTTCTCAAAATCATTCTTAATTCCTTAAAACCTTAAAAATTCTGAAACATGATTAAACTCCTTGAAGTCTCTTAAAACCTGTTTAACTTCCTTTAAAAAACTGAGATTCTCTCTGAAAATGTGCTATGTAATTTCTTCAAACTCTTGAAATCTGTGAAACCTCTCGTAATCGTTTTGAATCGTTTGAAATATCCTAAATCTTTTGTAATGACCTGAAATCTGTTGAAATCTGAGGACTGATAATTTTTATCCGCTTCGGGATAAAAATTATCTGCCGTCAGATATTGTAGTTTTCAATTGTTTGCAGCGTTTTTATCCAACTTCAGATAAATAATATCTCTGGGATTTACTATGTAAGTGTTCGGTATAGTTGTATTAAATGTTTCTAATATCTATACCTGTATATACTGTCGTGACTCTTCGGGATTCAAACAGCATTTTATGTAATAGTGGAATCTTTTCCAATATCGAGAGATATAGTAGATTCGTATGCATATATATTCATGCTTGAAATACATCTTCGTCAAAGTCAACAGTTAAAAGAGTGACTACCAAGCTGCAGCAACCGCAGTTGTAGTTGCAGTCCCGTTCCTATTTCCATTTAAATATAAAACGCTGCTCGGCTGAAAAATTAAATACAGCTTTTATCGAACTCCGGTTGCGTTTGCGTCGGCCGTGTGCTGCTAGTGATTAATGGATTCGATTTGTTGGATCGAAAAGGGATACCACAGACGAGAGAGGCAGAATACCTGAGAAAGGAGTCGGAGTTTGGCGAGTCTTGGCATCTAGGAGACATCAGCTATCATGGCCGAGGGCGGATTCGACGTTAGTGTAAGTTGACAGAAATTTCTCATTATTCTCTTTTTTTAACATTCTCATCTCAATGAGAAGGTGTTGGTTTTATGTGGAAATTGACTTTCGCCGATTTCATCAAATCTCAACGTTTTCAGGCTCACTGGTTGAGAAAAAATGGATTTTACTTTGGTATCTGTCTGCCGTCGTCGTCGTTGTCTGTGAAACCGATAACGCGAAAGAATTATCGGATTAGATTGCCCTCTGGCACAATGTTTAAAGAAATGAAAAGAAAGGACGAGTTCGTTACCGAGAGACTTTTGACCAACGTTTCTGGTTTAATTCAGCAAAAATGCTTATTAAAAAATAAAAAATTTAATTTTCCAGCAAAACTATACGAAATACGAAAAAATGTCAAAATGCAAAATTGTTCACCTCCAAAAGATCTATAAATTTGCTTACAACTATTTTTTTATAAAACGCATAGTTTTTGTGTTAATAGTGAAAAATATTATTAAAAACATTACATTTTTTGTTCCATAAAATGTTTAATAACAAAATTTTTCGCCGTAAGCCTGAATACATCTACAAATTTACCTTCGACCACTTTTTGATAAGACGTGTAGTTTTCGTTTTATTCTTGAAAAATTACATAAAAGTAAAAAATTCAAATTGATGGATAAACGACACAAGATACCATAAAATGTTTAAAGGAATGTATTCGTGCAGGTCGAAAGAGCTTTAACAAAAGAAAATTCCCAATCACCAAATTATAAGTTAGTGGTAATACCTTTAATTTTAAAAGGTACAAGCGTAGATGTACAACATTCGAGTGCCGTAGCGCAAGATCCGACAGACGCGCTCCAGGCGCGCTTATACTTGCAAGCGTAGCAAGCTGATTTTTTTTTTTTTCTACTACTCTACTACCTGTCGATAGTAGCTACATTGCCTGTCACATGAAAGTCAGTAGGTGCATGTCTGCACTCTGCACGCACGCCGGTATACACCTCCTTGACGTAAGAAATCGTTCCCTGGATTTTCTGTGAAAAACCGTTGACTTGCACTTTACGAATAAAACATCTTGTCATTCGATCTAACGTTTCAAAATCATCGAAGTGAAAACACTCAGATGTAATTTAAGATCAAGATAAAACTGATAAGAAATAGAAAATAATAAGAGAAATATTGAAAAATTGGTATAGGAAAGAAATAACGTTCACGTTCATGCATTTGTATTTGCTAACATTAAAAGTATAGAAACATTTTTTTACAAATTGTTGAACAACTTTGTAAATATTGAAAGTTTAAAAAAGGCTCGAAATAATAATTATTAATTTCGAATTAAAAATGTGTGAAATTTAACAAAATATATATTTAACGATTTTGAATTGAAAACGTTGCAAATCAAGCAATTGTAGATTAGGTAATATTTTTAAAAAGGGAAATATTTCGAATAAAATATAAAAGAATTAGACTTGTACCATTTCTGCACGCAAAAAATGTTCATAATTGAATAATTGGAAACGAAAAGTATTTCAAGTTCAAAATTTTTAAATCATAAGCTCTCAGTATTGACAAATTTTATAGTAAAATTTAAAAAATTGGACAATCTCATTTTAAAGGACTTGAAATTTGTATCATTCGCATTCGTAGCCTTAAAAATTGAACAGTTGCATTGTGAATTAAGGAATCTGGAAATTGAATGGTATCTGATCAAAATGTTAAAAATAGGTCACTTTCAAAACATTCAAAATTGCACAATTTCAAATGAGACTTTTGAAAATTGGATCATGTAAAACCCAAAGGAATTGAAATTATATTATTAGGATGGCGTGAAATATACATACGGAGTCAATTTTTAAGTTACAGTAGTTTAACTGGGCACTCGTTTCTATTATATTTTTTTACATCTTTTCTACAATTTGCCAGCATCTTTTCAATAACATCAGGTTTGTCTTGGAATGAGAATGACTGTCGACGTACAGTTGAAAGTCAATTCTGATACTGTCGTGAGATCTCTCAGTTTCACCCATTAAACTAGCTTGACCAGTAATCAACACCTGATTTTGATTATTCACTCACCATCGTCACTTAATGTACACTCTGATCAACACCTGAACATTCTCTTGAATGCTTAATACAATGTTCTAAGCAATTGTGTGTGTAGATGTGTTTGTGTGTGTTTGGATGTCACACTTTTTTGTGAACATGGTAACTTGAAGAAGATTGCAAAAAATTTATGAAATTTGGAGGGCTGTCCGAAGTTGTTCTCAAAATATTTATTACCTTTTTTGGCACTTTATAATATGTTTAAATTTGAAATAGATTTTTTATAACAAAATTTTCTTCTCTTTACATAATTCAAAGTTGATGCAAGAATATAAAACATTCCTTGACTCGAGACGAATTGATTGACCTAGAATATTAGTACATTTGATTATATAGTGCGGAAGTTATGTTCATCTATATTATCTGAAAAATTAATTTTTGCATTACAAATTTTCTCATTACGGTAATTTAAAGTTGATGCAAGAATAGAAAAGATTCGCCTATTTAAGACGATTCCATTGACTTATAATATTCATACATATTATTGAAGAGTACGGAAGTCGTGGTCATTTATATAATTCGAAAAATCTGTTTTTACAGAAAAACTTTTTTCATAAGATTTTCAATAGGGTCATTCACTATTTTATTTTTTATTTTTGCATGTTGAAGTATATGCTCTGAAATCACTGATAATACCAGTTTATCGCGAAAAAAACTTTTTTTTTTCGAATTTATATTTGAAAAAGAAAAACTTGCACACTTTCAAATTCCTATTTCTCTCGCGCCAGTTCCGCCATCTTGATGTGACGTAGCACGCCTTCAAAAGCTTGTAAATAAGCCGGGAGATTCAAGTTTTTTAAAATAAAAATACAAAGAAAGCAGTGCTACCATTGGTGTTTTGTGTCTTTAACGTTAACAGTATATTGTTGCAAAGATCACTTCAAGAATAAGTAAATATTTTCATTTTGAATAGAAAAAAGATAAAATATACTTTTTTTGATAACATAAAACTCTTAATTAATTAATGTTCAACGGTGTTATATATATGGAATGCCGGGATGTATGCGAGTTGCAACCTCGCAAAATCAAATCGTTCATTTACGAGACAATTAGTATTATAAAATAAAGTCGTTATAAAAGTAATTATTAATCTTATAATTATCAATTTATTGAACGATTTTATAGAAGTGTTTATAGAAATATTTATAAAAGTATTTATAAAAGCATCTATAAAAAAGGTGAGGTTAGGTTTTCTGGATGCAATATTGCCGATATTGCATATATGTTTCGATTCGCCTAAATAGCAATTATCATTCTCAATTGATAAATTAAATATATAAAAATAAATGTTTCAATAGGTTAACGTGATTCACTCGATTTACTTATTTTTTCGCTTTTACTCCTTGAGTCTCAACAACGTTGAAACTGGAGCACTTTGCAAAAATATCACTTATCATAAGTGTACCCACTTTTGGAAAATTATCCGAACTGTTTTTCACGTATCCATGCATGTTGATACTTCATAAAAATAAACCCTTTTTGACAAAAAACTTTGGTCATTAATTATTTCGATTGTTTTTATCAAACTGACAATGTATTTTCTTCGGTTTTGAAGGCGCGTTACGTCACACCACGTGTTTCGAGCCATAAGGGCGCTACATGCGCCTTTAAGAAATCAACATTTTCGGTATATATTTGATCACCTGTAAATAAATTATTATAAAATATTAAATGAACAAAATTAACTTTTAATTGCATACATTAATTCTTTGTGAATAAAAGTTTATGAAAAACTTAACTGTAAGGCAAACAAAATTTTTGTGGATGACCCTATTCCCTCTTTCAGGAATGCTTTTTGATACACATACAACTTCTTTCTGATAAGTTAAAAAATAACAATAAATAATTTAACCGATTTCACAAATATTTTTTTCCTCCATAAATCCACAATGTCAATAATTCATTAATAATAATTATACTCATGATAAATATGTCTTTGGGCGATTTTATAATTTTCTCTTTCCTTTAAATATAAACAGTGCACATAGAATACAAGATTTAAATTTTTATATAATATTTGTCTCAAAAAACACAATAAATTTATATTATAATTTTGTACGTTTTAATACTTTTTATACATGATAAACACATGTTTTTATTTTTGTTTGAATTTAAAGAATTTTTTATAAGAAATGTTGAGTTAAATCTGCGATACGCACACTCGACGTTTACCCGGTAAGAAGGCTTGTATCAAAAAGTATTGGAAAATTTTATACATCTAGTGGTAACGTGACAAATATTGAATATTTCTAGATCCCCTTTTTGTCCTCCCGTTTTGAATCTCCACAGCAGTGGAAGTTATATCTTAAATTGAATCCCTTTGTGTATCCAGCGCAACAATATTTTTATGAATATTTTAAGATACCACAAAATCCCCAAGAAATAGAAAAATTATTCAAATTAATTCATGCTTTTGGAGCGCGTTCTAATGCTTTAAGCAAAAATTGTGTTTTTAATTTATTTAAGGTTACCTTTGGCAGCTCCGATCGGCTTTGAAAGGGATTGGAATCTTTTTTTTTTGCCACATAATAAGGATTAAAAAACGAAGGACAGAAAAGGCATTCTTAGGGATTGAAAATTTTTTATACCTTTTAATGCAAGCCTTCTTACTGGGTAACTTGGTTCAAATTTACCGCGTGGCGTTCCTTTCAAAAATGGATGGTGTTGTACGTTTTCTTGATTGGTTGAATTTTTTTTAGTTGCGCGTGGCGAGACCATAGTAGGTTCCTAGAATCTACGCTGAAGATGCTCCAGAGCCGAACGCGAGTCCGTGAATATAACCATGTTTCTCACGCTCAATTCTATCACGAGTTCAACTGCGTAAAAAGTGCATATAATTCTGCCGAAAGAACAGACATGTGGTTCCGCTGCCGAACTCCAAACCCACAATCCCTGGAAGTGGTGTAGTATCCGCAGCCCGCCATCCCCAAGAACGGATCAACCGATCCGTCTATGAAAACACATGTTGCCCCGTGGAATGGACGGTCCACGAATTCGCAGAAGAACTGCCGCGGAAACTGACAGACTTTCGGAAACTCACCAGATTCCAGATCAACAGAGATCTCTGCCAGCAGATCGCTCCAAGGATCGTCAACGTAACCCGAAAGTAAAGAACAATCCATGGCCCCCACGAAGGCGCCCATGGCATCATACGCTGATAGCAACCCTAATTTTTCCGGCTAGTCCCTGAAGGTCCCAGATCGGGCCTCAGCTGCCAAATCCTCCAACTTTGGTGCTAAAGGGCTATTATTCTACCAGAAGTTACGAAGGATGACCCTGTTGGCAGCAGAGACCTACGGAACGACAGGGGAATCTCTGGAGCTTCAGAGAGAAGCACAGAAATAGGCGTCGAACTTATGCACCCTAAGGCAACCCTGAGAGAAGCATGATGGTTTGTGTCCAGATTTCTCAAGGCCTTTGTGCTAGTTCTAAAGAAAAGAGGAGCTACATATTCCAAACATGCTGTAACTAATCCCGTGTGGACTGTGAGCAAAAGGGAAGGGGAGGCGCCCCAAAAGATTTTTGCAATAACCCGAAGGACATTGACTGCTCTGGAGGCCTGAGCTGCAGCGGCCCTTATGTGAGGGATCCAGGTAATTCTTTTTTCGAGAATTATGCCCAAGTAGTTGAGATTGAGCTGGCACTGAATGACGGTTTGATTTATCGTGATGTAAATATTTTAGATCCCCAGCTTACCTCTAGAAAAAAAGCAAAGCTGTGACTTTAGGATTGAGATAGAAAGCCCCAAATTCGAAAGCCAGGGAGTCAATCGTTTACATTCCCATCTTAAGGGATCGGAAGCTACTTATATAGAGCCCCCAGTGACGTAAAGAAGCAAATCATCTGCGTACATAGCCACTCTCACTCCAGCCAGAACATGTTGTCCAAGCATTCTAAGAGCCAAGTTAAAAAGGAACAGAGAGAGAATTCCCCCCTGGGAAACTCCAACCCCGCAAATTCTCGGATTGCTTCCATCTAAAAGAAGAAGTTCCGTCTGAACCTCCAATCAAAGTATTCTAATCTTCTCTAAACCAGTGTCTTAAACAACTTGCAACAAGTTGAGTTGAGAGGCATTGTCCGGAAGCCCTTCCCACGAGGTTCAGGGATAAAATAAACATGAGTGTCCCTCCAGGCCTCCGGGAAAGAGGAGACATGAAACATTTTGTTGAACAAGGTATGCAAAAATCTTAACGAAGGGCCTGAGAAGCCCCGTATGCACAGAAAAAACAAAGTGTAAATCTAATGCTAAGTTCAAGGTACCATTTCCCTGCGACAAAAAATAACCTTGATGGTGTGAATGGTATTATTACACAATGTATCGTTTTCCTTGGACTTCGGGTACGAAACTTTACTTGTTGTCAAATTTTTTACAGTTTTGCCGCAAAAACAATGAATAGTAATTTCGTACCCGAATTTGGAGCGAGATGAAATCTCATCTTGAAATCAGCTGCAACAAAATGTTTTCTAGAGTTTTTGCTGTGTGATCTCATACGACAGGCTATCCATGCCAGGAGAAGGCTTGACCTTACACAGAGATAGCACCAATATCCGGGTTCCAAAAAGGGTCTCTCGTCTGTGTAGGAATATCTGAGCAAATTAGCTCCTCGCGCAGACCTCTGATAATGGAGGAATCCGGGTCTGTGACAACACCGGTGTGTGGTTCTCCATCCCGAGAAACCAGTGCTTTAACTGTGCGCCGAACCCTTAACAAACCAGTTGCCGAATCCAAAGATTCACAAAAGGCTCGAAAGGATTGGTGCTTGATTCCCCTTAACTGAACCTTTACTTCGATATCTACTCTCCTATAGGCCTCCATCTTGTCATCTGTCTAATTAGCCAGCTCGGATCTAAAGGGCGAAATAAGATTCTCCATTTTTTCATTAAACAGATCCCAGTCGAATAGCTTGATATTGAATCTGTTCGAAGAGAAGCGACACAGAGATGGAGAGGCATTCAGCCTTTCAAAGACCGGAACATGATCTGAGTGGTAACTATTATCACCAACTCTTACCATGAAAATCAAAGCAAGAGAATCTGTGCAGAAGACTAGATAAAGGTTATTGGCAAGCCGACACGAAGCAGAAATAAAGATGGGACCAAAGTTGTCAAGAGGAATCAGGCCACAGCCAAACACGGTAAGACATAGCTGATTGCCCAAAAAATGTAAGTTGGAAAAACCCTACATTTGTAATTTTGCGTTAAAATACCCACACATGACTAGAGAACCCCGATTAGACGCATGTTTTATCAAACTTTGTCAGGAGTCCTGTGTGATTCTCGCATCAGGGGGAACATAGATGGAAAGAAAAACTACTTTTCCAAGTGACGTATTTATGGTTATGCCCTCGGCCACCATGTCACTCATCCACAGACCAGTCAGGTCAATACTGTCAACGCAATAAGCATCTTTAACTAGAATCAGCGATCCACGTCCCCTACCGATTATTTTATCACATCGATAGGTAATGTAGCCCTTAAATTCGAAAGTCAGTTCTCAAGTAAGCCATGACTAGGTTGCTTGTAAGCTTGACTAGTTTGCGTTTTACCTCCATAACAAAATCGATAAGTGACCATCATAAACATTCAAAGAAGCAGGCAGTTTAGCGGGTAAGCAAGAGGACAAGCCCTAAGATCTATGAATAAAGAATAGGTTATGTCATTATGTGCCCGAAACTAATTTATCACCGTAGTGTCATGTCATAAAATACATTTAATTAATTTTCCTACATTTATGCCACGTATTTTGATGCGATCATTTACATTCAACGTGGCAATATAGCAAGGGCATTTTTCAAATTACAGTTTTTCATATTATTACATAACATAATCAAATTATTTAAATGTTCCAATAAAAATAATATTGTCTAATAAACTTTTATTAATGCTT
>JAUELO010000350.1:442750-453631 GCA_032357855.1 Amphibolips quercusostensackenii
ATAAAATTCATGGAATGATATTGGACGATAGGAGAATGAGAGTGCGTGAGGTGGCTGAGGCTGTAGGCATATCAACTGAGCGGTTATATTACATTTTACATGAATATTTGGACATGAGAAAACTATCCACGAGATGCGTGCTGCGATTGCTCACACTCGACCATAAGCGCAATTGCGTGACCACTTCAAAGAAGTATTTGTCGATGTTCAACCGCAATCCGAAAGAGTTTTTGAGCCGCTTCGTAACCGTGGACAAAACATGGATCCATCACAACACAGCAAAGACCAAGAAACAATCAAAACAGTGGGTTTCTTCGGTTAAACGTGCGGCAGAGGAGACCAAAATGGGTCTATCGGCCAACAAGATCATGGTCACAGTTTTTTGGGATGCACGCTGTATCATTCACATCGATTACCTTCAGAAGGGTAAAACGATCAACGGCTAATATTGTTCAGGGCTTTTGAACAGATTCAATATTGATTTAAAGAAAAAGCGACTGCATTTGTCAAAGAAAAAAGTGCTGTTCCATCAGGACGATGCACGGGTGCACACGTGTGTAGTCACAATGGCAAAAATCTATAAATTGGGCTACGAACTACTACTTTATCCAGCATATTCTCCAGATTTATCCTCTACCGACTATTTCCTGTTTCCAAACCTGAAAAAATGGCTGGGCAATAAGAGATTTGGGTCGATTGAAGAGGTCATCACCGAAAAAAACGCCTATTTTGAGGCCCGTAAGAAAACCTATTATTTGGAAGGAATACAAAAATTAGAATCACGCTGGACTAAATATATCGAGCTGAAAAGAGATTATGTACAGAAATAAAACGCTTATTCGCCAAAAAAAATTTTTTATTCAGAAATTTACTGACTTATCAAACAGCCCTCGCATATTGGGCCTAACTGTGAGAAGGCAAATATTTATAAATATTCATAAAATATTTTAATATATGATTAATTATATAATATTTTACTTACCAGCTTCATGAAGATACACCGCGAAAATGAAAAGTAGAGCACAAGTCAATACTCTCATTTTGCTTGAGACAAGAAGCTGATTTTGAATAAATTTCTAAATCTGCAACACTAAGTGGATGTTGAATATATTCTACTTGTATATATACGAACCACTATCAGCTGGTTGACAAAAAATATACACGTTCTGGTTTTGAAATTAAGTTGAGGTAATAAAGTGTTTCGTAAAACGTGTTCTTTACTGCTATAAAACATAAAAACTTTATTTACTATCCTTGAAAGTATTAGATCCAGAAAAAGACCAGAGCTACACGTGGCAGATCAAGACTCTTCTAGGTGTACAGTCAAGTTTAAAATTACCTTATATTTGACTTGATTTATAATCTTGAAAAAAAGACCACTGATTATCCCTGTTGTAAAATCCCATGTAGGAAATTATGGAGGAAATTATATGGGAAACTATACAAGAATCCACATATGAAGAACTATTAATTTGATATGGTTTCCCATATGCTTTAATATTTCAATTTTTTTATTTAATTATTAATTTCTGAATTGAAAATATTGCAATTTTAAATGATGAAAATGAATGTTAAGCGTTCCGGAAGGGCATGTTATAAATTATTATTTTCAAATTTTCTAAAATTGTAGTATTTTTCAATTCTCAAAAGGGTTCGTTTATAAGCTACGTTACAAATTTAATGGGAAGGGGTGAGGGAGGTCACACTGTAAACTACGGTTAGAAACAGGTTGGCAGGGAAGAGTGAAACTAATGTTACGAACTTAGATGAAGTTTAGTACGATTCATGATGATGAATTTTTAGGAAAATTGCAACTTTTGCATCTATTTCTTCTCCTATTTTCATGAAATTTTCCCTCCTCAATTTTTTTCTAAAATTTTTATTTTTGCTAAAAATGGTTTTATTTTAGCTTGTATTGCTAATTTTTTTTATTCGATTCTTAAATTGTGTGCTAGTTGCGCAATGTTTATTATATGTGAACAGCCAGTTTGTTTTACTAATACGTCTTCAGAGTACTTTCTTGCTATGTACATTATTATAAAATGTTTTTCTCAATTTTTCTAAATTAAGAACTTAATATGCTTGCGTAACATACAATTCAAATATAATTTTTATTACTTTCATGCGTGTACGCAGAAAACGGTAATCGACCTCACGCCCCTTTTTTACAAACACAAGTTAATTTACGAGATAAAATTTGCTTTTAAAATATCTTGAAATCGTTTTGAAAGTTTCAAGATTGATAAAAATATTGTTTCAAATTTATAAAATAATTTGAAAATATAAAAAACATTTGAAGACATTAGAATATTTTTTTACAATAACTTGCTATATTTTAAATTTTTCCCATTAATGCTTGAAAAATTTGAGAAAAACAGCAGGAAAAGGTTTTATTAAGACATACTATTTTCCAGGGCAAAAGTTAAATAAAATAATCGTTTTTGTTCAAAAATGAAACTCTTTTATTTCACAATTTATCCTTTACGATTTAAAATTCAATATTGTTTTTATCGCTTTTGGTAGCTAAGCATTGACTTCATAATTTTTTAGAACTTCCCAAAGCTTAAATCTGTCCACCTTACCAACCGCTTCTTCCCGGTCAACAAATGCACAGAAAGTTTTTTGTTTACTCTTAAACCTCTTTCTGTGATTTGTCTTAAGCTGAATATCTTATCCGTGCATGTTCTTCCTGGCATGAATTAAAATTTGATTTTTCAGATCTTTCCTTCTATTATTTTTATTACCTTACGTACAAGTATTTTTAAATACATTTTTCCTACGGTTCTTACTAAACTAACGGCCATTTTATTGCCGTGACCTTTATCGACCTTTCTTTTATAGATTGGAACAGTAATCGCTTTTCCTCTCATTTGGAAAATGACCAACCTCGGCACATGCGTACATCAACTAGCTCAGCCTTTTCGAAAAATATTTTTCAACCCTTTTCAATATTTCAGGGATAATACCATCTACACCAGCAACCTTGCCATTTTTTAAATTCCTTATTAAAATCCTGATCTCGGAGGCACAACTTCTTTAAATAGAAATTTCCACCGTATCGTCTTCTATGTCGCTTATATATAGCTTTAGCTACAAAATAAGCTCCGACCGTATCCTATACCATTTCACCTTTGCCACTTTTAATTGCGAATTACTCTGTAGTTGTCCTACCCTTTTTAGTGCTCTTGACCATTTTATAAATAAATTTCTTGTTTTCTTTGAAACCGTTTTGCATTTTCTTCTTCTTCTGCTATGAGTCTATTCTTGTACCCATAATCATTTTATAGTCTAATTATCTCTTCATTACCAAGACTTATAATGTTCAACTTTTTTACATATGCTTGTATCTTTTTACTAACAGCTACGGATATTTTATTATCAACCTATACAGTATCAGTCATTTCTTCTATAACCGCTGTACCACACACTTCAGTTGCACCCCTGAAAGTGATTCCCTGAAGTATTTTCCATGCGCTCTTTATATCTTTATTATGTATTAGCGTCTCCCAAATGGCCTTATCTAGGCTTTTTTCATCTAATTCTGAAATTTTATTCGCAATTTCAGTTTCTGCCAATTCTCTACCTTAATACGTTTCCGCTACGTCTTTTTAATGCTTTTTTTCCTTCATCCTTGACGTAAGTTCATTTCCGAAACTAAAAGGCAATGATTTCTTTTATATTTAGAACCTGTCATGAGCCGTATATGAGCATAAAGACAGCGTAGAAACAGTACTGTTCACTGAGCCCGCTAGGGCATGTTATCATATTTTTCTTAATGTATTTAAATTTTCACATTGAATTTAACACTTTTTCAACCTTGCTACATATTTATGTTGATGTATTTATATTTATTTACTTGTTAAAAAATTAAAAGTGGTCTGCACCTGGAATGCAGCAACATGGCGAGCAATACATATTTGACCTTTTTTTCAATTTTTTAATAAATAAACAAATAAATACAAATATATACATGAAAATCAGGAAAAAGATAAAAGGAGTCTTAGGTTACACGTGAAATTTAAATGAACGTGAACTTTACGTTCATTTCATCGACAAATATAAAGAATTGTTTCTAAAAACGTGTAAATGTGTGATTGCTGAATAGTCATAAGAAATTTCTAGAAAAATCAAAATACGAGCTTTGTCGATCATCAGATGCAACAATAGATCCTAAAGCAAAGAGCTTGATTTCATTGAATGGTTATTCACGAAATAAAATTTATTAAGACAATTATATCAACATAGAATTGCCTTCTGTAAGACAAAAAAAAATAATCTAATTTATGTTTTGAAAGTATGATTATGATAAGAAATTAAGGCACGCAACGAATCTTAAATTAATAGCTTTACAGAAATTTTCATTAGATGGAAAAAATTTTTTTTCGACGAGTCAAATGCAAAATTTTGAAACGATGATTGTGTTGGAATAACAATGAAATTTGATACTACGTATTTTTTGAATCTTCCAATGAGACACAGAAAAAACTGAGATTCTTATTAAACCAATTTTTGGTTTCTCAGGAGCTGCAACAAAAAGCTTTTTTTTTGGGGAGGACGTTTGGAAAAATGTACCGATCTGTTGAAAAGGGTGGGGAGGGGAAAGGGAGAGGGGATTGATACTGATACGTTATGTTTCTACAAAATCTACTCTATAGAAATTCATGCATCTAAAATTATATTATATAGGGTGGCCGAAGGTCAGGGAAAACCTGAAAATTAGAGAAAAGTCAAGAAATTTTATTGGTCAGGGAAACTTAGGAAATTTAAAAAAAATCTTGCAAAATTCTGAAAATTTCTGTACGAGACACTTTAAATATCTGTCAAGGATAATCAATTTTAAATTTACAAATTTTAATTCAAAACTATTTAATTCCATTTATGACAAATTCTATCTTGAAGATGTAAAAAGATTTAAAAAGGAAAGCAAATGAGAAATCCGACAGGGAGAAAGTAGGAACTTTTGAAAATAAATGTTTGCGGTAACCCTGATATCATATTCTAAACCGTAATTTATTTTGCTTGTTCTATTTTTTCAGTTTCTTCCTCCTGACGATTGCAGTTTTTGTTACAAGTTTTATGAGCAGGTTGAAAATTTAATAATTATGTTAAAACTCATTTTTTTTTGGTGAAACACTCAACTGTTTTCTTGAAAATTCGTTTCTTTGGGTTGGAAATTGGTATTTTGGTATTGCAAATTAAACTGAAGTCTTTCTTGATGAAAATTTACGTATTTAGTTAAAAATTTTTTCTTTCCAGACTAAAAACCCATCTTTTTGCGAAAGCTTTAACTGCTGTCTTTTGAAAAATTAAATTATTTGCTGAAAATGCAACTGTTTTGATTGAATTTTAATCTCTTTTGTATAAATATTCGAACGTGTGGCTGGAAATTCAACAATTTGGTTAAATATTGAACTATTTGGCGGAAAATTCAACAATTTTGTTAAAATCTTTTAATAGGTAATTGTTAGTTAAAGTTTATTAAAGATATAATATCGTAAAAAGTTATTTAGAATATAGATTATTTCATTCAAAGAAAAATATTCACTAGCTTTCAGTCAAAGAAAAGTTACTTTGTTACAAAGAACCTCCTCTTGATTCAAAGAAATTTTTTTTGTTCAAAGAAAGGCGTTTTCAATAATTTTTATTTCGAATTGAAAATAATTTTTTAGGTAGGAAATTACTTATGTTGGTTAAAAACTCATTTTTTGGTTAAGCATTAAACTATTTTGCTATAAAATTTATATTTGTGATTACATTAACATGTGAAAATTAGTCGGTTTTTTTAAAAAGTAATTCTTGAATCTAAAAATTTTAATATTCCATTTCTGTTTTAAAAATTCAGCTTATATAATTTCTTTGTGAAAAAATTTATTTTTAAAATATACGAAACAAAATTTGTTTTAAAATCAACGTTTTACGAAAATAAAATTTAAGAAAAATTCGAAGATATTTTCGAAAACAAATTTTATCTCGTACACTGTACATAGTAATTAGGTACCCTAATGACGCATTAGTAAATCAAACACGCTGTTCTAGGATAGTGAACATTTCACAGCTAGCACACAATTTTCAAGCAAAAGACAACTTTTTGTGATGAAATTTGAATTTTCCTCAAGAAAAAAAATTTTTTTTATTTGAAAATTCAAATATTTAGTTTAAGTTGCATCTTGCGTGATAGAATATTTATCTATTTGGTAGAGAATTAAATTATTTTGTTAAAAATTCTTTTTTTTCCAGTTAATTAAACTGGTTGAAAACTCGTCTTCTGGTAGGAAATTCTTTTGAAAATTCACGTTGAAAATTCAACTGCCTGTTAAAAATTACAAATAAGTAAAAAATATACAGTAATAAACATATAATTTGCTAAGTATAAGCAGAGAATGCAAGGCAGAAACAACGTCGATTACAATTATAATATATGGATTAAAGCAATATCGTAACGCATAAAGTGGCATGTCAAGGCCTAAGACTCCATTAAAAACGTTCTAAGACGCAATATTTTAGACAAACAAAAGTCGTGTTTGCGGAGTTCTTGCAGGGAGTTAGAGTTTAGAAAGTATAACCAATATTGTCCACTGGATGTGACAGTTATAGGCTACTGGAAAAAGGAAGATCTAAAATCTGCATAGGCAGGACAAGTAGCCAAGATATGGAACAAATCTTCTCCTTCTCCGAGATTGCATATCGGACAGTTTCTCGATGGCTCATACATAAACTTAAACTCACCAAAATAAACGCGACCTCTAAATAAAACCAGAAGCCTCAGCTAAGCAATTGTGATTGTGGCATGAAAAGGAAGACAGAAGGTAAGATAAGGTTGAATGCCTGATACTAAGGATAAGTGTGGAAACACCTGTAGATTGCCAGATCCAAGTTCTCTACCATAATCTGAGCATTTTAAATGGACTGAAAAATTATGCAAGATTGTCTCTTAATTTTTTTTTTGTAAGGCTGTTACATCCAGTCTCGGACATAAATGAGCAGAGTTACACACGCAGAAAAACTTCTTTAATTGCAAACCCCAATTAAACTTCACATTGCCAGAAGGCTTGGCTGCTAAGAAGTCTAATTTCTTTAAGCATCGTACGGGATATCTTCGTTCCTCCATTTCCAACACCCGCTCTAACAAACTTAGAGCTAGCTTAAACATCTTATAAGCTAGTTGTAGTCTATCAGTTTCGGGTTACAGAGCATAATTTGGCATATAAGACGAAAGGCTTAAAACCCTCCTAAAGAACTTCAATTAAAGTTCTTCGACCATTTCAGTATATCGTTAACTCCATACTGCGATTGCATAACACAATACACTGAGTGTGAAGCTCCGAAAAAGCATGATTTTAGAGCACCAACCTTTAGATATCTCAGAATAAAGAATTATTAGAACAGCACCCATAGCAAAATTTGCTGAATTCATTTTCTTGGTAGCCTCTTTGAGAAAAAAACCAAAACTTCAAAAAATAGAACCTAAGTAGAGATAATCCTCAACTACTTTAAGCTGAACCCCAGAGAAAAAGAAACTGTAACTTTACAGTAAAGAAAAAAGAAACATTTTTGTTGCAGAGCATTTTGCTTCGAAGATTATTTGAATTTCAAGTTCATAATGATCTACCTATCCGAATCACTTTGATCAACTGTTAAGTTTATTTTTCGGACTAAACAAAATGTCCGGCAATTTTTGGCACCGATATCATAACGACGTGACTTCAAAATTTTGTTGAACCGCACGAAAGTACTCTAAGTACGTCGGCTATTTCAATTTGACTTAAAACATGATCTCGAATCAGATCATTATGATCTTAAAAGTCGATCATTCATTCCGGTCGATTGTAATGCCCTTAATTTTCTTATCACTTTTGTTGCATATCAAAATGATATTGATTTCGGTATAATTTTGACATTTTTTTAAATGTGTTCGCGAGCGACCTATATGAAATACTTTTGATTTAGATTTATTGACTTGAAAAAAATTCACTCTACAGTATTCCTTAATCAGGTTAATCTTCGATTGAAGATCAGCTTGTGAGTTGGCGAGGATCGCTAAATCTTTTTTTAGGTATGCCTTCAAGTCAGAGAATAACAAGACGAAAAAGAGAAGACTGAGCATCGCGCCCTGCAAAACCCTTAAAGTAACCTTAACTGACGTGGTAAAGTCACAAAAGCATTATTAGATAAACTTTTTATTATTTAAAAAAATTTTGTACTAACTCCCTTTCTGAGCAATTAGTGCCGAAGAAGCAAGTGGTAAACTGAAAAAAACGCTTTTTTGAACTCTATGAAAAACGCAAAGACCTTAACGTTTCGGAATTACAAGATGGATTTGAATTATTACATTTAGAGTGAGGATTTGATTTATACAACTTCGTCCAGCCCTAAAACCCGCGTGATTCTCCGGAAGGCAGTTTTCTACCTGAGCCCATTTAGTCAGCCTTGAGGACAGAATTGCGTACAAGTCTTTGCAATCGAATGGGTCAAAGCAATTTCGCTGTAGTTTTGAGGATCATATGTATCACCGTCCTAAGAGAGCATTAAGGTTTGGATGTTAGACCAGTCGGAAGGAACTTTTTCTGATTCCCAAATTCTGTTAAAAAAACTAACTAGACAAGGGGCTGAGTTGTCTGAAAGATATTTATGAAATTCACTAGGAATGCCGTCCTTACTAGGTGCCTTATTATTCTTACATGACAAAAGGCTGTCTTTAACTTTCTTCTCCAAAATAATATAATCCGGTAAAGGATAAAAATTTATACACCACTGAACAGTCACACAAATCTGCTTTGTGTACAATGAATGCGCGAAAGCCTACCAACGTTGGAAACTTCTACCACTAACTAAAGAAGACCTTATTCTAAAACTATTCACTGCTGCCTAGAACGCTTTAGCGTCATTTCAAGATGCGAGAGTATTGAATAGACCACACTCAAATTTTTTTTTTTAATAGGAAGCTGAAGGTAAGCTTTTTTTTATTTTTCTATGCTCACTAACATCTAAATCTGAAAATTAAGATGTATTACATTTTTTTAATGAGTCTTTAAATTTACGATGCATCATGTCACATTCTCTATCAAAGTAGGGTTTTTTCTGGCACTCGCTATAAAGGCTTGGAAACCAGGCCTTACTTATTCGATACTAGTGAAATTGCAGATATAAGATTATCGATTAACGCCCTCACATCAATACCAGTGCAAGAAGCATTAGGTAAGATTAACATTTGCTCAGTGTATGTCCCCAACGCTCTTTCCCTTTAGACGAATTTCTTGTGATCAAAAGAGTTATTAAACCCATATTTCAAATTAAATTAGCTTCAGCAATTTTTTCCAACCACTAGTAAATGGTCTGATAATGTAGGAATCCCTAAAACCGAAAAATCCTCTCTAGAGCGAGAGTGTCTGCATGGGCAAAGCACACGGCTAAATCTAAGACAACGAGTCCTACTTTTCATCCTCATCGCAGAGTATGAAAGTAGACTGAACTCTCGGCCCAGAGCGTCAAGGGTCCATGTCAGGGGATGTGAAGACTTCCTCCCACATAAGGATTACTAGTGCAGACCAAGGTATCTTTTCGAGGTGACTTAGTTCATTCCCAAAGCCTAAGGACGAGGACCCGAAAGCATCCCTGACTCTAAAGGCATCTAAGGTTTCCAGCCAGGTTCTGGGGCTATTGTAAACAGCAAGCAGACGGGCTGAAACCAGGTTTAAAATACGAATCTCGATTCTTAATTTAGAGTGTGACAACGAGCAAATCTCCGTCCTCTGCAGGCCTTTAGAGCCCAAAAATCGCTCGTTGGTCCCTCGTTGAGAAGAGCGGTGAGGCAAGATCATAGATAACACACAAAAAAGTACCCTACAAATTAATCCTAAATTATTAAAATTAACGAGTGGGACCATACGATGATTGTTTAACCTTTTTATTATTATATAATATATATATATATATATATATAATACTAGTGTTTTATCGACCAGAGGACGGACAAGCAAGAAAGTTTCTGTACAAGCGCACTGAAGCTAATTAAACGAACGAAAATTTCAGGTTAGGTAGTAGCACCACGAACGAGAAATAGCAAAAAGTACACAAATCCAGCTAAAGTCACTTGGACACAGGTATAAAGAATCCATTAAAAGTAAAATCCATCACAAAACTGAATGAAAAATCGCGGTTTTACCACTGCTGTCATCTGAGACGGTATTTCCTAGTCAAAAATTTAACATCTCAATGAAGAAAACTTTACCGTTTTTGGTTGAACAGTGAAAAATAATTTTTTTTTAAGTCACTATAAAAGTAAATTTTTGTAAAGTATTGAAAGAATTTGATGGATTTTATTACTGTGTTGTAAGGGTGTAAGCATAAATTTCGCGGTCGAAATGATTAAGCTTACTAAGCCACGCCCATTAACTCAAAAACAAATATTTAAATATTTATAAAATTCTCCATAAATCTAAGATTTGTTGAGCGCCAGGCGCGCATGCGCCAACAGTACACTCCAACACACAAATACTGGGCGTGGGCCAGATTTTTGCCCGTAAATAAAACAATGCGGAATTTTTAGTAAAATGAACATTAAATATAATTTACTAGTTCAAAAGAAAAGAATAAAATGACCGTTAGCTTAGGGATTACAAGTTAGGAATGCAAGGCAGGCGAGACCATGTGAGGAAAATTTTACATGAGGTTAGGGGAAGAATGGAGCGACAGCCAAGTACAATGATCGATAACTCATGGCCACGCCTGACTAATAAGCCAGGATGGTAAAATTGCTAAGTAAACAAGGTGACTTTAAGCTAGCGCTACTTATTGCTATTGCTACCTACTGGAAACAATTTTACTTTTCATATTTCTAAACGAAAACTAAATTAATTATTTAGTTAAGGCAAAATAACTTGG
>JAUELO010000350.1:533556-548256 GCA_032357855.1 Amphibolips quercusostensackenii
TTCCGATTTTAAATATGAGGTGAATATGCGGGCCAGATGTTGGTGTGTAGAAGTGAACTTCTTCCACCAGAAGTTCTCAATACCATCTGGTCCTGCAGCATGTATATATTGCTCATTTTCAGAAAATTATGAATTGTGCAATTTTTTTTGTTTTCAATTTTCTATTATAGTTTACCAGTAAATGTTGTAAAAATAAATAAGTGTCTGATGGTCCTGATTGTCCGAACAATAGCTCTGACGGAGTGGAAAGATCCTCTCTTCCTTATTTAGCTCCGATAATCAAATTTCCAAGATTCTCGCTATTCGTCCGAAAAAAGGTAAATGACTATCCATGGCTATAAAAAGTTCGTCACAATTTTGGAATTAATAAGAATTTGTTTTGGATTTTTAAACGAAAAAAAAAAGAATTAAAGATATAAACCGATTTATCGCTTGGACTATACCTATGAGTATGTTAAATTAAGCAGAACATACGGTAGGGGTCATACTAATATCTTGACAAAATTTGTAAATACGTTGTCACAAAATACAAAAATGAGTTTAGAAGATTACTTTTTTCGCCTGAATTTGATAATATTACATATATTTCGCTTTAAATTGCAAAATTATGTTTAAAAAAACGGAATCAGATTCTTCATTATGCCCGCAGCGAATTTTTCATACGTAACTTATATTTTAATCCAAATATGAATAAATAATCCAGAAAGCCATAATAATGCACTAACACAGTTCGATAATACTTCTTTACTTTTATTAATTCGAAAATTGAAAGCAACTTGATTTCGTTTGTTGTTGTCTTATCATGTTGGTTGATTAAAATTACTTCAAAATTAATTATTATATTTTAATAAGTACATTTAAATCAGTTTTTTGAATAAATATCTCGGATTTTAGAATAGAAATATTAAAAATTACTAACACAGGAGATTAAAAATTTGTATACACTTTTTGACGATTTTTTAAGACTTTTAGTCGAAAATGCAAACTTTTTATTTATTACATGAGAAATTGCCATGTTTTACATTTGGGGGTTATTTATTAGCCCTTGGAGTCTTTTACTTATTTTCAAAAAATTTCCCAAAGATTCAGTTGTTTTTTCTTCAAATGTAAGCTTTTCAGAAAACAAACTTCAAATAAAAAGAAACTTGTTATTGTTTGGGCGTCCCTTATGTACAGTAATATATGTTGTAACAACGAATCTGGCCTTATTAAGGATTGTCTTTGCTTAAAGGATATATATATATAATTTATTTGGGGACCTGTTTCTCTGCGAAACGTCACTTTAATAATCCCCGCTTACCAAGAGAAACCTAAGCTTGTTAATAGAGCATTATTATGTAATGTCAAAATGAGAGCTTACGCAACCTATATTTTTTGTGGATTACCAAGGATTTCCAACCACGTCTAGCTTTATTATAAAGCAAGGCTTCTTATTCTAGAACGAGAATCTCATATTGAAAGGAACAAGAGTTTTGGAAAGTTTAATGAATTTCACGCTAAACCTCATCTAAAATATATGAACAGTTTAAAAAAAGTAAAATGTATACCTAATCATTCAAGATCATAAGGAATACTATACAATTAATAAAGTGAAACATTCTTCTTTTTTTCTTTTAGTGCTTTATGATAACTATTTATTGAGCATATTCAGTTTTTAACCATTGTTGGAAAAATGTAAAAGCTTCTAAAAGAACAGTCGCAATTATTTCAAAATTTGTATCATATTCGCCTCCTATCGGACAAGTTGCTACTTGAAAATGTTTGGATGCCTTCAGTATGTGTAAAACTAAGTAGAACTTTAAATTTACTGACAGTTTCATAATTGTAATATTCTGAGCATAGCTTTCCCTCCCGAGGGGATCGCTTAAATTAATAACGAAAGTGGAGAGTTAGTTGGCGACGAGAGTTAAGAAAGTATTAAACCGACACTGTTTGCAGTTTAATAATGTCAAAATGTGCTAATTCGGGGAAAATAATTTTTATAGGTAAATAAATTAATTTCAAAGAAAACGAACACTATAATTTTACAAATAATTTCGTTTACTTTTAATTATTATCTCAGTGAACATGAGCCCTTTCATTTAATTAATCTTTCACAGTCAGTTAAATAAACAAACCTTCAGTGGAGTTAGCTCAAACTTGTGAGATTTAGGGACAAAGGTATGTGGAAACTTGTGCAAATGAATACTATGTTTTATGTAAATACATCACCTTATATAAATTGAAATAAATTCTCAAGAGTAATAGCAGAAACTTAATCAAATTTTTAAAAAATAGCAATAACGATGTTTTGAGTATATGTGCAAGTCCACGAAATTTTTTCGACATTCAGGGTCAAGTTAATCGATTTGAGTTAAACTGCGTAGATTTATAGCTCAAGGCTAATGCAAACCCCAAATTCCAGGCCACAATATTTATTAGTTTATGAGATAGTGCATTTTGTTAACAAAATTACAAACGACGATATCTCGATAACGGTTAATCGAAGTCATAAGCATCATCGGAATATTTTTTAAATTAGCAAAATTATTTAAATAATTCACCAGCGGTCAGTCAAAATCAGTCGGTTTAGAATGAAATACTCTAGAGCGTGTGCACTTCAAAATTCAAACATAAAATTTTAGATCAACTCATAAAATCAATCAATATTCACAAAAATATATAGCGTGGTAGGAAAGTTTTCACAAGTCTGAAATAAGTTTTTATTATTAAAGCTTCATGTAATGAAATAATAAAGTCGATATAGAAACTGTTTATCGATTTTATTAACTAGCTGATTGGTTGGCCGTATTTGAACTGAAATGCCTAATATTGATCGATTTTATGATTTGCTGTAAAATTTTGTTTCTGAATTTGAAATCGGATTTACCGTCGAGTATTTTAGTCTTTTAACCGATTAAATTCGATTGGCCACTCGCAACTTTTAAATAAACAATTATTTTGCCTTGATACTTTAAGTATGGCTTAATGTCAACATATACCTTAAGTTCACGAAATTTCATTCAGATCGGTTACCATGACCCAGAATGCTAAAAAAAATTCAATGATTCGCACCTATCTTGGCAAATGTGAAGATACGTCAGGAAGGTTGATGGGTCTGGAGAGATAGTTAGGCGCACATGTTCTAGGAGGTCGTTACGTTAATCGTATATCAGTTACGAGAATTACATACCTGATTTTAATGGGCTACAAGCTCGATTCCAACATTATGTATTAATTATGGTACAACGAGAGCAACATTTATTTTTTTCAATCAATTTTCTATATTTTCAACTAAAATGCTTCATTAGAAACCATTCCTTGAAGTGGTCTCTAAAATTAAGAGAAAAATTATGTTATTAAATTCAAAACTTTCAAAGCTAAAATAATTTAAAATTCTAACATTTATTCATTTTAATTTGAATTACAAAATTAAATTATTGAAATAAAAATGTATGACTATTTAAATTGTAGTTTGATTAATTAGACTTTTGTTTTGAAATAGTATAGGTTTAAACGATTTCAATATAAAACAATACAATTTTTTAAGTTTAGTTTGAAAATCAAGTTTGAACAGACTTACAATTGTTCAATTTTGAACTTGTCTAGTGTTAAATATTGATAATTTCAAATAGTATCGATACGGGTGAATGTTACAAGGTTATTCTTCTAGTAATGATATTTTTATTATTTCAGAAGATCTTTGTTTTATATTTTGCCAAAATTATCTTTAGAATTTTTACTTTTGATCGTCTTGCGTGAAAAAAATTTGTTTTTTCTTTTGTATTGAATCAACGATTTTAGACTTTCTTTCATTGCGGGCAAGTGTAATACGTGTAAAATATTTCAAATCCAAATTTTACATGATTGTACTTTCGTAACTGTTAATGAAACATCCACTGATTCTTATAATGTATGATTGCTTTTAATTTTTTCCCATTAACAATAATATAAATAGGAATAAAAATTTTAAAAATTGAATTTGGTATGAAAATTCCAGTGATATTGAGAAAATGACGACCAATTCTATTTTAAATTAGGCAAAAATTTAAGAAAAGCTTAGGTCATGGGGTCAGAATGATTTGGTATTTGGATATATCATTCTTTGCTGAAAATAAATGAATCCCTATTTCTTAGTTTATTCCATTTTTTCTGGATCTGTGACAATAATTTGATGATAACCTGCGAATTATCAAAAATTGACAGAAAGCTTTTTCAAAATGCAGTATTTTTTGGGCGAGCCTAAGTATTCAGGTTTTTCTTGTTTATTCAACGTGGGGATTCTTGATCTTTCAATGGATCCGAAAAGAGTTAAAAAAATTTTGAATGACAAAATGACGGCTGTTTTTCTAAATTTTTTTTTATGGCACAGTAAATTAACGACTTGTAAACAATGTTGAGCAGACTAAATACTAGCATGAAGAACATGGTCATTAAAATTAAGGCTTTGTCTAGTCGTCCCGAAAAATTGGGACTTGGAAAAGGGGATGGGCTAGTCGTCCCATATTTTCGGGACGACAAGACGCTTCGTAAAATTAACGTAAATAAAATAGAACTTATGGTGTTTGAAGAAAACAGTGAGAAAATAGTATGCAGCATTGCCCTACACGATGAGAAGATAGAATAAGTTGATAAGTATGTGTATCTTGGTAGTCTATTTAGTAATGACGGAAAGATAGATGGAAAAATAGATAGGCGTGTAAGCGGAGGCAAGAAGGTTATCACCAGGGTAGGATCCATTGCCAGAAGTAAAAATACATAGTGAGAGAATCCTAAAATAATGTGGTATAGAGGATTTACTGTTTGACAAGTATGAAAGAAATTTGTTAAAATGGTTTGGACATTTTGAGAGAATGAAAGATGAACGACTGACGAAACAAGTAAGTTTGCGTGAGGAAATGCATGAACGTACAGGAAGCTCGAAAGGTATGCTAGGACAGAAAAGTGGTCCGAAAAATAGTTAATAAGAAATGTATAATAAAGAGTGTCAGTAAAGTGAATGACGCCTGAAACAAAAGACCTTGGATAATGCTGGGCCTGAGTGGAGAGCTTTACATATTGACTTTGTGATGCTCTTCGCCTGGGGTGCTTGCTAGAGAGATTGGTCAGCAAACTGGGTTAAAGCAGTGTTGCGAAACGAGTATTTCATTCAAATAAACAATGCGGGGATTCCAGAATAATCTAAAAATCTATCTCCCCCTTATACTGCCTCGTGCAATTCGCTTTTTCACTTTTCTCATATGAACTTCCTGATTCTCGTCCAGAGCCGAGTGAGTCACGCTTACCTCTAAAGTGTTATAGCTCAATGGTATAATAATAATAATAATAATAATAATAATAACAGTAAAAAATACAACAAACGATGCTTCATCTAGGAAAAATTCAAACCAAACTACTGGATCACCATAACGTATTGGAGTTTTCTAAAACCATCTCAGTTTCTTTGAAAATAGTTAATTAAAGCAATAATTTATAATTAAGGGAATCAATAATGAGAGCTAACTTTTTGTGCAAATAATAAGAGATATAATGTTTACCTTAATTTAAAAAAGGTAATTTTCATTTTCTAGCGGTCAAAATTAACTTTTTGTTTTCTGTACGTTCATTTTTACACGCGCTTTTAATTTGAAGTTTTCCACATAAAGTCGAACTTTTTTGTGTAAGAGTGAACATCGCACATCCCCCCGTGGCTCCTCTCATCTGTAAGCGCCGCGCGGCGTCAATTTTCGGAAGGCCGCATTCAAGTTTTTTCTTATCCAAGTTCGAGGTGTAAAAAACTCTATTTTACAAATTTTGATTTGCAAATTAACGATAAAAAATTACAAGAATTGATATTGAAATCGCATAGTTTGTTACGCATCTTTGTGATAATTTTTATTGAATTTTCTTTACTGTAGCATCCTGATGGTTAGATTGATTTAAAATTGTTTTCTCAACAAATAAAAAAAATAATCTCTTTCGATAGAATTACGAGGAAAAGGAAATGTCGATTTTCCTTCCTGAAAAAAGGGAGTAAAATAACTTCTCTTGGGATTCGAGAGAAGCTTTCTAACCGCTCCTTTTTTTCTTCTTTTGTCGTACTGGAGCTGTTAATCTTTTAATGGTGAACGCACGTTATATCTTTTTCCTGAATTCTATAATGTAGAACGAACAAGAAATAAAAATTAAACACAATTTTTCTAATTATCGTTTAATTTTCTTTAGCGAATAAGAACATTGACAAGTAATTCGATTTTCTTAAACACGGTCCTAATCTCCGTTTGTAATTCAATATTGAAAAAAGCAGTTTAACCGAACTTGTATATTTGTCAGATTCGTATACAAAAATATCGTTTTTTTAATATTAAGATTTAAGGACTGAAAAGCCGTTATATAAGTAGGAAAATTTTAATTTTTTAAGGCGTTCTGAATATTTCACAGAGGTTTTGGTAAGTAAAACTATTTCCAGAGTTTCCTATTTGACCCGAAGTCTAGAGTTCTCTGAAACAGGATTCAGTTAAAGATTTAAAAGCTTCTTTATTTTATTTACCTACAACGATTAATTTTCCAAAAATTGAAAGAATCCTGCAGTTTTATATTGTATTTTACACGCGCGAAATGAAGCTTTTGTGAAATTGAATCCATGCGTGAAAAACGAGAGCGCTTAGCTGGCAAAAAAATAAATTAATCCGCCGCTTATCTGTAGCAAGCTTTACATGAAACGGGCTTATCCCCAACGTCTATCTCTTTTATGGTGTCAGTTTCTCATTTATTACATCACGCGTCAAAAAGCTTTACGTTATTTTGTTGCACCAACGTTTCTTTTCAGAAATTTCAATGCAAGTAGCCCCCTCGATGTTTTTTAACTTTTAGTTTGAATTTTATGATATATTTTTTAAAAATTGAGTTATATATTTCACTTCACGCACATTTTTGTGTATAAAGTCTAGTCGACTTTTAGGGCATCATAAGCTTCGGAAAATGCATTGTTTCTTTATCTTTATCATAAAAAATTATTTATCGTATGTAAATTTTTTTTTCTCGTAGGTGTAGAGAAACTATTTTTATATCTTTTTATTTCGGATTCTTTTTATCAAACTTTCATATTACATGTTTTTAAAAAATGGATTTTTACGGATTGACGATCGAGAGATGCGAAGCAATTCAATTTTTTCCAATTGCGAACTTAAATAATGTTTGTAAAAAAATCCAATAAAATGCTTTTTCGATGATGCGTAACATAAAACTACTATGCAGGAGCTTCCGCTATTTGACATTTCAATCATTGTTATCCGTCCAATTCTTTGCTACTTCACGTATCAATGACGTGACGCTAAAAATACTTTATCGGTCAATACATTCAGATTGAATTCGCTATATTAATTTAAGAAGAAAACAGTTACATTTTTCGTTTGAGTAATTTGTTTCATGATATAACAGTTTTTAGTGATGTTTAAAAAATTTAAACCCTTAAGTCATTTAATATTTAGGCATCATGAATTGAAGAACTTCACCATCAACTTAAGTGAACTTTTCTCTGAACAATTTTTTATTTTCCCTAACCGTTCAAAATTTTTTTATTAAGTATGAAAATAATCTTACACTCAGAAGATAAATAATGTTAATGCAAACAATGTTTGTTTAAAAATTTATGTTAAGCACTCTTAGTGACAAAAGTCGTACAGAATTTTATAAGGACCCAACCAAAAATTAGGTAAGACATATACATAAAATACATAAAATTCCAATTGAATAGTTAAGTTTTCAACATAAAAAGATAAATTTTAAACTAGACATAAAAAATTTAATTTTCAGCTCACACACTTCATTTTCAACCAAGAAAAAAGGAATTTTTAACAAAATAGTTAAACCTTCAACCAAAACTTGATGAATTACAAATTTTCAGTAATAATAAAAACATTTAAATCAAAATTAATTAATTACTTGCAGAAAAATTAATTAACAAACCAAATTTATCTTGGATCAAAAGAAGTAAGTTCTCAAACAAAAAGTGTATTGGTTAATATTTACGCCAAAAAATATTTTTATTTTCAATCAAAAACAGTTAAATTAACCAAAAAGTACGAATTTTCTAGAAATTAGTATAATCTTGAACTAAGACTACTTTTAAAACAAAAAGATAAATTTTTGATGAAAGAGTTGAATTTTTAACCAAGAAAAATTTTTTAGTAAATGAAACAAATCTAATCCAGAATGTTGAGTTCTCGCGACAAAAAAGACGAATTTCCTACAAACAGTTAAGTTTTCAACTGAAAAGTATGAAATAAAAGAAAAAGTTGAATTTTTAACCCAAAAATATAAATCTTATAATTACATTCTCGGTTAAAAAAATAAGTTTCTAACTAAACTAACTAATTCTGAACAAAATAGTTAAATTTTTAACCAAAGAAATTAATTTTAAGCTAAAATGATGAATATTTAACCAAAAAAATTAATTTTCAACCAAATAGTTGAATTTTTATTCCAAAGGATGAATGATCTACCAAAAAAGACAAATTTAAAAAAAGACGTGAATTTTAAATAAAAAATATAAATTTCCAACCAAAAATAGAATAGGTAAATTTTCAGTTAGAACAAATTTCCAACAAAGGCAAAAAAAAAACGATTTTTCAACCAAATAAATGAATTTTTAGCCAAAAATAGAACAATTCAATTTTCTGTAAAAAAAAATTAATTTTTAACCAAATAAACTTATTTTTTAACGAAATAGTTCAATTTTCAACCAAGCAGATCGATTTTTTACCAAATAGATTAAATTTCTATAAAACATATGTTTTCCTACAGAAATGTAATAGTTAAATTTTCAGTTAAGGATATTAATTTTTAACAAATTATTTGAACATTCAAACCGAAAGATTAATTTTTTACCCAAAAACACAAATTTTTAACAAAATACGTTAATTTACATATAAAAAAGAAAAATGTTCAACCAAAAATAGAATAGTTAAATCATGAAGAAAAAAGAACTAATTTTCAACAAAAGAGGTTAATTTTTAACCAAAAAGTACCATTTTTCAACAAGTAAGATTAAATTTCTATCTAAAAAGATATATTTTTGACAAAAAATGTAGAAGTTAAATGTTTTTTTAAAAAAGGTAATTTTTCATTTTTAAAAACTAATTTTCAACCAGAGAAATGAATTTTTAGCCAAAAAAATAAATTTTTTACCAAGAAGATTAATCTTTTACCAAAAAATATGAACGTTTAATAAAATACAAGAATCTCCAACCAAATATTTGAATTTTTAAAAGAATTTTTAACCTGTTAGTAATTCCCAAAAAAATGGAGTCTCCATTCGAAAAGATAAATCAGTCACCAAGTAGATTAATATTCTTTAAGAAAAGCCAATTTTTCAACATAGTACTAAAATTTTTACAAAGTAAAAGAATTTTTTAAGAAATAATTAAATTATTAACTGAAGAATATGAATTTTTAATTAGTCATAGAATAGTTCAGTTTTCAGTTTAAAAAATAAATTTTTAACAAAAAAATTGTCAAGAAAATAGTTACATTTTGAATTAAAAAAGGGAATTTTCAACTAAAATGATGAATCATCAACCGAGAAATTGAATATTCAACTAAATAGTTGTTTCAACTAAGAAGTTGAATTTCCAACAAAAAAAGATGAATTCTCAACGAAAAATGTAGTAGTTGATATTTGAACTGAAAATGATTTAACTTTAAACTAAAAACAGTTGAATTCAACAAAAATTAATTAATTTTCAACCAAGCAGTTGTTATTTTCAACCTGAAAGATATAATATCCACAAAAATAAATGAATTTTTAACAAATAACGTCTATTTTCAATAAAAAAGAATGATTCCTTAACAAAATTGTTGTATATTTTACAAATTAATATAATTAGGTTTAACTTTAGTTGATCGAAAATTCACTGACTTTGTCTGCTTTTCCCTGACTTTTTCTGACCAATTGTAAATTCCCTAACTTTTTCTAACTATCTGGAATTTCCTGATTTGTAGAAGCCCTGAAAAATAATATATTTTTCTCTAGTTTGGAAATTCTTGAATATCAACAACCAGAACAATCTCACTTGCATTTTCAAAATATGTTCATAAACAATTTCATACCCTCTTTTTCGAAAAATATTTCCTCATTACCCACTAGTCCACCGACTATTTATCACTATGAGGTGAAAGCTGTCGTAGTTGGTTCAAACATCACTCTGTTGTAACTTGCAACATCACTCAGCTAGCCAAATTCGCCACGAATACAATTCCAAGTTTAGAAATTTGCTTTGAAATCGCGTGTATAATATATGAAGCAGTATAATAACCTATGAATACAATAGATAGAATCTGAGAGTTCGAGGTAAGGGTGAGAGAAACTAGGACAAGTGGAAAGGCAGAACTGATTATGGTAATGTATTGCCTCTAGACAAGCAATCCACATCGCACTTTCTTACAGTAAGTGAACCTCTTTATCAAAATTCTGTTGAAGCTCTGATGAACAGAATTGCGTCAATATTGTCATTAGATTTAGTCTAAGTCTTCACATCTAAAATTTCCTCAAAATCGGTAAGGAAATCTCACTTATTCAAAAGAGAATTCTAGCGATTTTTAGAGAAATAAAAAAAATACTTTTAAATTTAATTTTACTATAGAAAAGTTTTAATAAACTTATTACGCATTCATCATATACTTGAAATGAAAGATTCCTTCCAATTGAATTTATTTTCAATATAAAAATCATGACTGAATTATAAAACAAACAAAAAAAACTCGAAGTTTCTTTGAAGGTAAAGTGGAGAGAAGCGGATACGCTTTTTCGCAAATGATTCTACGTTTTATCAAGACATATAAATCAAACTGAGGTAGATTTCTCTTCGGCAAGAATTGCTTTCAATTCCCACATTACATCTGTTTCATTCTCTTCTCAATCGTTCGCATATACTTTAGCAAAGGTCGATTTTCCATAACTTTTTCTCGATTACAAGAATAGTTAAATTTTGCGGAAATGTAAGATTTTTTTTCTTACTCGAGTCTATGAAGATTGCATGACGACATGCTTTCGATCTCCTTGTACAGTAATATTAATAACTAAGTGCTAATAAAAAGGGTAAAACTCGTGACAGGTACTCCATTATATCGAAAGCAAGTGCATTGCACACAAGCAGAGCTAATTAATTTATATTCACCTCCTTCATTAACTGAATCAATATTAGTCACGAAGTTGACTTTATTGGTTGTTTATTTTAACAGATATATTTGCCATTAGGAAATTTAAATGAGACACTTGTTACTTTAGTAGCAGTTAACAAAACTTGATTAATATGGCCAAAATTTGATAAAAATTGCACTGCTGTATAGTCAAAATTTTTAAAAAATTGCATTGCCATGGAATGTTTTATCCTATATATATATATTCGATTCCTTTGGAATCAAACCGTAGGGACAATGACAAGGCCACGGAACGCGGCCTCGGGTTGCGGTTAGATGGTCCCTGTACCAAGGGTTTCTGCTGAATATAGTTACAATAATTAATATGCTGTTGCGGCTGAATAGCACCTAGGTGAGGTGTCTCAAACTCAAATTCTGCAAAATAAAGCTTAGGATTATTTTAGTTTATGATTTGCTGATTTTCTTGTTCCTATTTAGTGTCAGGTATTATTGAATTAAGGATTCTATTCCCAGTTAAGTATCCAAGCTTTATTTAGCTTGTAATAAAATGAATTACAACCTGTCCGAACATTAAATGTAAAACGTATTCCAGCAATTGTGACCTTTATTTTAGCCCCCAAATTCAGCAATAGAATTTCATCTGATATTTCAAATAAAAGCCGATAAAATAAATGTGTAATGGAATCTAAATTTTTGACTAGATAAGCGTCTATATTGGCATAACGGACCTCTTTTTTGTGAACATTCGTCACTTTTAGTCACTTATTAGCTTGAATTCGTCGCTCTTTCAACTTTTTTTTAAGTACGTTAGTTTGTGGTAGCCCTGTAAGCACGCCTACTTTCATAGGACACGCCCCTTAGACACTCCCTTTTTATTGGCAACCTCCCTTGACTATGTTTCGAGCCACAACATTGTCTACATACCAGCTTCTAGACACACCCGTTGAGCACACTCATTTGCTTTAACTACGCTCACTTATACTCTCTTACCATATACCTGTGTGCCACGTCCACGTCTATACGCCTCGTAGCAATACCCACTTTACTTTGTCATGTCTCTTTTGATTTTCCACGCCATCGTTCACATGTCAATTTTGTCCACGCCTGTTAATTACACCCGCTTTCATTAACCATGCTCATTTTTCTGCTTTTAAATGGAAGACTTTAAGGGTACCTTGGGGTGGCTTCAGGAATTCTTTATTACTACTATTTATATGGACCCGCGTATTTAAATACATCCTGTTAAAATTCCCTTTGATAAATATAATAATTTTTATTGGCAATAATTCAAGCAGCAAAATTGATAAAATCCGGAAAATTTCGGGCTTTCTCAGATCAATTGTTTCTACTATTTTAAAACATCAAGCAAAAATTTTCTATGTAGATCTATATATATATATATATATATATATATGTGTATATATATAAGTTTTTGGTGTCGTGCTCAGAGGACGACCACTGGCCTGCTGAAGACTGGTGCCCTTCACAGTATACTTCAACCAAATACGACTCTCGGTTTTACCGAGTGAGTCTCGTCTACCCCGAAAGGGAAATGACTTAATGGTATAATAAAGACAAATCTTGTGTTTCCGGGAAGGAAGTGTGCGCCTGCGCAAAATTGAGGAACGCTTTTGCTAACGGTCACGTGACCGAGCTGCGTTTTTAGCGCACTAACCTAGGGTTACCAGATGATTTGGGCGAAAAACTAGGACACTGAGACACTTTTAGTGTAAACCCTAAAAAAAAGGATCACTAACTTAATACACTTTGAAAAATATAATTTTCTGGCTATCTCTAATACTGAAAGCAGTAAAAGAAAAACGGTATTGAATGTAATTAGAAATCGTGAGAATGGTTTTAAATATTCATAAATATTTAATAATAATAATATAAAATGTTAATTGGTCAATGATGTAATGAAAAGAAATTAATAGGATCTTTTTTTTATTGATAATGTTAAATATACAAATTAGCATATGATGCAACCATGGCAGGAATTATGTTTTTCATAATGAATTTGTACATGTAAATTGTTAAAAGTAAATGTATAATTACTAAAGTCATGTGAAAATTTATTTAATCTACATTTTATTCAAATTTTCAATTTATTTAAGATGACTAATTTTTTTAAATATATAAATTATATTTGAAATGTAGGTATCACAAAATGTATTACACTCAACTGAGTTCATTATTCAAATTGAGTATAATACATTATATATAAAACCAATTTAAATTTCTTGAATTCAAATCACTTGATCTCTCCGCAGTGCAAACTTGAATTCGTTTAAATAGACCCTTCTTAACTGATATTTAAAAATGAATTATTCAAAAAATTTTATGCACACATTTCGTAAAAGAATTAGAGTGAATTAAATACACTTCAAATCTATCCGGCTTTATGGAATACGAGAGAGATGTTATTAACGCTATATGAATAGCTAAAAATCACATTTTTGAGATAACCTATTCTATTTTTGTACGTTAAAGCCTAAAGGGGAAATCAGGTATCAAAATTGATAGAATTATCTCTGCTTCTACGTTATAATCTTGAATTTTTTATTTTATTCTATTCAAGCCTTCTCAACGGGGAACTTTCTTCCTCTAATCGTGTAGAAAAACAAAAGATTTGATGACAAAAACATTGGTTTTGTTAAAAACAGGATATTTTGCGTGTTTAAAAAAAAACAGGACACCAGAACAGATAAGGCTAAAACAGGACATGTCCTGGAAAACCAGGACGTCTGGTAACCCTAGATAGGATACAAGTTTCTAAAGCGACGTTCTGTAGGTTTTCAGTGGCTAGAGAATGCGGACAATGAAGAGATACAGAAGTTACCGTATGAGACCATTACTTCGAAACGGTTTTCAGTGTTTCACTTCGGCGAAAAGGATGTTAAAGGCAAAATGAAGTGAATTAGAAACGTAAAATGGAAAATAGAATATAATTATCTTTAATTTCTCATTTTGCATTTCTTATTTGCTTAATTTTCCTTTACTCATCCTTTTTTCTAAAATTATTTTACTATTCAATACATATAAGGAAGGATTATATACAAATATAGTGACGAGCAAATGCACGCTTCTGTAGTTCTCCTGCCCATTACAGAGAGCGCATTCTTTCGCCATTTATTTCCCACAGAGTAGACCGAGCCTGCATGTCACTAGGCAGTGAGGGTGCCGTCCCATAGTAGCGCATAACCAAAGATATTATACACCCAGATGCAGCAAGTGGCGGCTATGTGGTGATCGAATTGTTAGTAGCGTACCATAAATGTAGACGGCGCTGTCGGCGATAATCGTACGCACCCCCGCTCTACACCTCCATCTCCTAAAGTATTAATCCCCTCTTAATAGTTGTCGTGAGTAAAATGGGCAAAAGAGGCGCTGTCGCCAAATTGATTTTCAGTAGATAATATAGTTTTCTGATAGTATTCATGATCACTGGAGCAATTAGAACTCTGTCTTACCTGGCGATCGAGGTGAATAACAATTAATGAACAGATAAATATTTATCATTCTCTAATGAAATTAAATTCCGCTCACAATAATCTGGAAATAATTATGTATATATATATATAT
>JAUELO010000350.1:714110-725732 GCA_032357855.1 Amphibolips quercusostensackenii
AGCTAACGACCTCCCCTTCTTGCCCCGCGGCTCCTTTCACACTAAACCGTGGCGCGGCGACAATTCCCGGAAGAAGTAAATCAAGGGGAAATAAATGCCGGTTCAACTGTAATTACTTTAGAGTGGAAGCTGATTTTTATAAACGAATTATGTAAATAAAAACTTGGATGAGGAGGTTAACGACAAAAAAGTTTGTTTACTAAAAGTGCTCAAGTACCTAATCGAAATAATACACGTAAAAAATAGTTACAATATAGTAACAATTACTATTGTTTTAAACATTTTAATGAACGAATAGTACATTTTTCGTATGAATGTATATTGTTTTTCTTATCAAACCAGTTCCAAATATGTTTTGAGTTAATTAATAATCACACATTTATGAATATGAAATCATTTTTATATATAATAATACAAATTATACGCAAATTTCAAAATTAGTCACTTTCATACTGAAAAAAAAAATCCTTTTTCTACTAAGATATATTTAAGACAAGTAAATGGTAATATTCCGATAGCAAAATGTATCGCTGACTCTTAATATTGTTATTATTTTTAACAAATTATTAAATATATATTCATTATAAGTTGAACATTTTTTGTGTATTTCAGCATAAAACCAATAAATAATATGTTTTAAAGTGAATAATAATCACAGAACATTTCAATCCTTAAATCCTTATTGTCAATAAAATAAATTATGAAAAAATTCCAATACTGGTCTATTTCATGCAGAAAAAAATTATTTTGTCTGCTATATCATATTTTATTCACCTGAATACTAATTTTCCATTACGATAAAATGACTTTGATTTTTAGTTATTATTGTTACTAACAATTTACCAAATAAATATTCTACTGTAATTGTGTTTACAGAAATGAGTCCCCTCCCCCCTGTAATACAAATTTAAGAATCATTATGCAGTAAATTAAGCAATAAATTAATTCAAATTTAAAAAAAACTATTGCTTTTATAAGTGAATACTGAAAGTGACTAGTTTTGTATTTTCCTCATAATTTATGTTATTAGCAACAAAAAGGATTCAATGTTTATGACCATCTGTGATTATTACTCACTTTAAAAAATGTTTTTACTTGATTTTATGAGAAAAGCAGTGTTTACCTATTCAATAAACACAAAAAGGAATATGTATTTGATACTTTTTAATAACAATAACAATTAGAGTCAGTGATACATTTTCATTGAGGAATATTACTATTCCGTTGTCCATAATAATGTTTAGTAGAATTTTTTTTTGTATGTGAAAGTGAATTATTCTTGAACATGTTTATAATTTTTACGATTAAAAATAAAAAATATGTATATCTATAAACGCATGACATTATTAATCAATTAAAAGTATTTTTTATGAGAAGAACAATATCTACCTATGAAAAAAATGTAAAAATTCATTTATATTTAATTTTTTGTTATAATATTAATGACTATTAGGAATCAATGACAAATTTTCTTATAGGATTATTTTTATTTAGTTCTCTAGAATATTGTTTAATGGAAAAATAAATTCTCTGTGTGACAGTGTCCAATCTTTTATTTTTTTAATAACTCATGTGATTAACAATCAAAATTATTCAATATTTATGAATGATTGTAATTATTAGTTAATTTAAAACATATATGGAACTGGTTGGATAAAAAAAACAATGTATACTTACGAAAAAGATGTAAAGATTTACTATTTGTGTATTAAAATGTTTACAATAATAGTAATTGTTATTACTTGAAAATAATTTGTTACGGGTATTATTTCAATAAGGTTCTTAGACACTTTTATTCAACAAACTTTTTTTGTAGTTGGCCTCCAAACATTTTTTTAAATACTTTGTTTACAGCAATTATCTTCAATCCTAAACTATTAATTTATATTTCTTTAATGTACCTGCATTGATTCTGGTACACAGAAAATTTATCAATTTTTTTTACGATAAAAAATAGTATTCTCAAAAAGTTTCAATTTTTAGTTAATTTATTTATACAATAAATAAAATAAGGATGAATTAAAACAAAATTATAGATGCTATGGTTTATTCAATAATGAGCATCTTTGAACTTAATTTTGTTTCTGAATTATGTGTAACATTTTTAACCCTTCTTTTTTACTCAAAAAGAAGTTTATCTCTCTTATGGATTGAAAATTTATATATTCAAATCAAGAAGTTCAAATTGAATAAAAACTTCTCTTAAAATTCATCTCAACTGTAAATACTCGCTGTCTGCTGGTTTTCTTTAAAATAGGAAAATGTTGAGTTGAAGATCTAAAAGCATGGAAGAAAAGGGCTTCGGAGAGAATTCTGAGCGCAGCGAAAATCCTTTCACGTATACGTTTCAGTGGCTAGAAGTACTTCAACATTCGTGAAACCTCATACACGTCCATTAGCTATATTCGGAAGAATTTTCAGCATAAATTATAATTTTTAATTTTTATATTTTTTCTTTTTATGAGATATTTTTTAAATATTATAAAAAATTATTATCTTGACTAAGTTAAAAAAAAGTATTTGTTTTTTATTATATTTTTAGGTACGGTGGACCAGATTCGAATCAAGTGACAGAAAAATTCAACATCGATTGGGGAACGTATTTGGTGACAAATAAAAGCATCATTTATGCAGCTATAGACGGAAGAGGTTCCGGAGTGAAAGGAAATAAAATGCTTTTTTCAGGATATCGGCATTTGGGAACGGTGGAAATCGAAGACCAAATAGGCGTGACGAAGTAAGTTCCACGTTTATTAAGTAAAAAGCTATTTGAAATGAGCTCACAATGGAATAATTTGAATAGCCACTTTTTCAATTTAAGGATAACAGAAATCAAGCTAAATATTTGCAATTTTTAAAAATAATATCCTCGAATTTAGCGCTACTATTAACAATTCAAAAAGATTTCAGCTGTGTATTTTGCTACAGAACATTCGTTGATAAACTCCAAATTTGAGATAAAATTCTCAAAGAACATTTTTTTAAACAGCACAATATTGTGCTGCAAGTACGACTTCAAGATGCCTAACCGCTTTTAAAGAAAAGAACGACTAAAAAAATGACAATTTTGAAAAAATGAAAGTTATGTATAATTGTATTTTCTTCTTCTATCGTATTTAATAATTTAATTCTACTTGTATTTTCTCAAATCTGTTATATAGGATATTAAGTTTAAAAAAATATACAAATCCTGTTTTTTCTTAAATATACAAGTATTTGAAACGCTACGAATTTAACATTTAATTCCTATTTAACTATTTAGTCTACTTGATAAATATCGTTAATTAAACAAATATACTGCATCGGATCGGTTTCACAATTTCAAACATTTTTCCAGATCATCCAGCAATATTTAATAATTAGTAAACACTAACTGAAATGAAAATCCAAAAGTTTTTTTATGCAAATACTTTTAAGTATAAAGATTGGTTTAAATTTTCTACGTACAGCAATTTATTAAAAGCATTGGATATAAAATGAAATTCACTTTGAACGTGAGTGTATGTGAATTAAAAAAATAGCTTTGATCAAGAAATTAATTGAAATAAAAAGCGATTGAAACAGCATATTATACTGAAACGAGTCAATTAAATAAATTACCTTCATTATTAAATTAATTCTGCAGCAAATTGGTCCAGCATAAATAAATAAGTTACCCAATGTCTGTTGAATTGATTGCCTATTAAATCCCGCCGATTTACTTAATTTTATTACCAAAAACTTTTTTTTAGTACAAATGTTCAATGAAACATTGCCAGCAGCATGAACTAATCATTTATATTTTAAGCAATTTATTAAAATTTCCACAATTCCCTCAACATTGCATAAAAATATTAAATATTTTTAGTTGAATACGTGCAGCAAAAACAAAACTTACATATATGTTTGCAATTTTGATTGTTCTCCATGTTCCACTGTAATTTTTGATGGAATTAAGATATTGGGCATGATTTTTTTTAAATGCAGATAATGATAGCCAGAGTGATTTAGGCGTATTGAAATTCGTACCTTTAATTGACAGCAACCTACAACGACGTAAATGTTATACTGAAAATCGATTTTTCTACCTGTACTGGATAACATGTGCAATAAAAAATCAATAAAAAATTGGTTAAATGTGTAAGTCGATGTATTTTCATGCATCGATTTTGAAAATTGTAGTGAAACTACCGGCAAAATTAATTTTCGAGTTGACAACCGTGCTATTGATTTTGTTTACAGCAAATTAAGATGGCAATATGCTTATATTGTCTACGTGACCGCATGGTGAACTATTAACATCGGTAATAAATCAAGATGAAAAATAAAGTGATTTTCAAAATACACTTCACGTCTGATATAAGGACAGTTTCTAACTGTTGACTTTAGAGAGGTCACTACGTCTACCCTAGCCTGTCCGTATTCCCTCTACGGCCGGCTTGGGTACGCCCGGCAGTTGAGAGGTATATTTCCAGAAAGTTGAAAACAACAAAATGCACCGAGATAAAAAAAACTCGGTGGATGTGGCCAGATTCGGTGTACTGCCTTGAGAATAAACACAGGTGTGGCAAAATAGGCTTTATAACTTGAGCGCCATGGAGGAATATCACAAGCTCCCTCGCCCACATTACAAACTAACTATCATATGAACATTATTATTTTTAACATTCAGAATGAGAAATATTTATAAATGCATGAGATTATTAATGAATTAAAAGTGTTTTAAGCATTTTTAGTCAACAAACTTTTTTTTTTAGTTTGTCTCCAAGCATTCTAGGGGCGTTGATTGATTTTATTTTTATTAAATATTTCCAACTGTGAAATTTTATTCTGTAATATAAAGAATTACCAATTTTACACTGAGAATCCCATTTAAGTCTCTTCCATTTAAGTCGTTCCGAGAATTCCTGCCACGGCGGTTTCGAGGTGAGAGGAGCCGCGGGTCCGAAAGGGGAGGCAGACTATTTACGTTCTGAACAAGCCGATGTTGTGTTCGCTTTAAGTCAATGTAATTTAGGATCATGACTGAAACTGGACTTAAATGGGATTTCCAGTATATTATTATATTTCACTAATATACTAATAATATAGAATAAAAAAATAAAATAAAATTTTATTTTCTAGCGTATTCGAAATTTTTTTCAATAATTTTTTTTACTATTAAAAGGATAGACTTAAATAAAATGGAAACGTGTTTCCAGTGTCGTAAAAATCGTACTTTCTCGAAAAGGAAATTCCTCTTGGATCTTCCTACTTGAAAATAACAGATTGAGACCAAAGACCAGTAATCTGGTAATCTCACGGTACTGTAACTAACTTCTAACACCTAATCCCAAGTTCGTATCCGTTAAATTAACTTCTTTTCCTTCCTGCGGATAAGGAACGTTAACAAGAAGAAGATTGGCTCCTAACTTTATCTAAATTTATCGAATGACCCTCTTTTCAGTAGTTTGTTTTAGAACTTCACTTTGCACCCTTATCTTCTTTTTTTATTTTTTTCTCCTTTTCATTTTTTAACGAACCTGGGTAATTTAGTGTGACAGGCGTGAGAATACTGTTAAACCTTTGACTCTCCCATTTATATACATCCACTGGGCAGCTCCGCGATAAATCGATGGCTTGGGATTCGATAGAAAACCCCTGGAATTATCAAGAGCTGACAAAGGTTTATTTTGAAATTAATATTTTATAAGTACTTCATATTTTAAAGACATTTCATCAAGCAAGATGATAAATTAATTTACTGGAGATTTCAACTTGAAATATATTTCTATACAATTTAATATTGTATTCAGTTTTAATTTTTAAAATCTTGTTTCTTCTATAGTTTGAAACTCTTTCGCATTTTGCCTTTGACAATCCCGATCAGTAATTAAAGGCATGCCAGAAGTTCCATTCGGCCTTTGAACTGATTTTAAATTGTTTTTATTCAATCACTGCAGTGCATTTTTCTTGTGTGTACCTAATCTTTTTAAATCACTGAAGCGGGAGGATTATGTATTTAAAGCATTTAAAATTTTTAATTAAAACATTTTAAATTCAGTATTTTGAGGTTCAACACCTTGAAAATTATGTTAAACTAGAATTGGAAGGCTAAAAAATAATACAATTTCCAAATGAGAATCATTAAAATTTCCTTTTTTGTTAAACTGAGAGCCATTATAATTGCACAATTTTTATTGTCAGACTTTGAAACTTAAAAATCTCAGTACTTGCCAAGTATTCAAAGCGAAACAAATTTGTAATGTTTCAAATTAAAAATTTGCATATTCATATTCAATCTTGAATTAATTTAAAAAACTTTTGATCTTTTAAAATTCACCAATTCCAACTACTAAGCTTTAAAAATAGAAGTATTATTTAAACTAATAATAGTTTCCACTTAAAATATGTAGTTCAATTTTTAGCTATTTCAATTTTGAACCAAACATTTTTGAACGTTCTCTTTGAAATCGTTTGATTTTGAACATTTCACATTTAAACATGAAAAATATGAAAAATATTTTAAAACATAAAAAATAAGTATTTATAAAGGTTTCAATTTTCAGTGACTTGATTTGTATCGTTCTTGATTCAAAATTTTTCAATTTCAAAAGCTTTTAATTTAAAATTGACTTAGCATTCCAAAGCGGGTTTGCAAATTTATTGATTTGAAAATGAATGATTAAAAATGAAGAAATTTAACAAAGATCTTTTTAAAATTAAAGCGTTAAATATTAAACAATTTAAAATTTAATTTAATAAAAAGTGAACAATTTAAGAATTAATTACTACAAACTGAATGATTTCAAATTTAAAGATTTTACCGATTGAAAAATGTTAACTCAAAGCTTTGAAAGATGTGTTTAAAATTGTGCATTAACAAATTTGAACTTAAAAAGAATTTCAGATGAAACTCATTGAATTGTTCGAATAGAAGAATTAAACCATTATTTTTCAGAATTCAAACAATATTTTTTAATGCAGTATTTAGGCGGCACAATAGGAGGAAATGCAGTTTTTTAGTTTAGAACAGTCTAGGGCCTTCAGTTTTGGTCTGATTAAAATTTTTTTTTGATTAAAGTGCATTAAATTTTGAAGAGTCTCGCGCACGGAACTTTTATCTTCTTTATTTGTTTATTTTACAAATTTTCACTAACAGTATGTAAGTAGTGACATTTTTTATGTAACAATTCTTAACACTTTAATAACAGGGCAGGTAAACTTCTCTGTTTAATTATAAGAATTATGTTTAATCACTAAAGTAATTAGCAAGTTAACAAAAACAATTTTTGCGTGATAAAATATTTAAATTGGAGGTTTTTTTAACATTTTAATTTCCTTCAATCGCCGAAATTGCTGCCTATATTCCTAAAAATAATACATATTTGATACTATTTAGCAAATTTTAACAATGTAAATATTTATAAACAATTATGATAAATAAATTCGAAATTTTGTCAGTTTAACATAGAAGAAAAACGTTGGAGTAAATCTTAGCATTCAGCTAATCAAGCTTTTTTGCGCCCGCTTTCTTCTACGTTACACTGACAACATTTGCAATTTTTTATCTGTAACCATTCCGGTGATTATAGGAAATCAAAATTCGAAAAAAATCTCAAATTTAAATATTTTGCAACAAGAATTGTTCATAATAATAGTTATTCTTAACTTTTTAAATAGTTTTTCAACTAGAAGTCATTCTCACAATAATTCAAAACATTTTCAGTGCAAAAAACATTTTTTTTTCTACGCGAAAGAGCCGACATTTTGAATTTGTTTATACATATTTTATTTGTTAAATTTTATCCAATATTATCAAACTTATATTATTTTTAAGAATATTTTTAGCAATCAGACGATTTAGGGAAATCTAAATCTAAAAAAATCCTTAAATGAAATTATTTTGACACAAAAAACTGTTTATAACAGTGGATATTATTATCTTTTTAATTTTTTAATTTTTTTATGGATAATAACAATTGGGCAATTTGTTTATAAGACTTATTTATGACCATTAAATCGACCTAAGCAGTTACTGAGTGTAATAAATTGTTAAATAAGAAATGTCACTTTTTTCATACTTTGAGTACAAATTTTGTAAGCAAACAAATAAAGAAGACAAAAGTTCCAACCTTGAAGCTTTTCAGAATTTAATGCAGTTTGATTAAAAAAAATAATTATCAGACCAAAATTAAAGGCTCTTAGACTATTTTGAACGAAAAAAGCGCACTTCTGCACACTGGGAGCCACTTAAAAATGGGCAAAATACATTTTCTTAATTCAGCAAAATTAACCAAATAAAGACACGAATGTAATTTATGTTGATATTTAAAAAAGTTGTAATGCTTGCTCAAAAATGATTTTTTTCTCAAATATAATTTTATATCATTATTTTGTATCGAAAACTGTACACGTAAAAAATTCTTAATAATGTAAAAACTTCCAACTTCTCTGTGATTTCTTAAAATGATTCCAAAAAATTATTCTGTTCTCTCCCCTCTCCCCACCTTCTGTTCCAGAATAAAATTCCAACTTAAAAAATTCATTTTCAAGACCTCACCCAATAAAACAGTTGGAATCGACGGGATATAGAAAACCTAGATCTGCATAGTCCAAAAGCGATTTTCGCTGAAAGGATTGATTCAAGAACCGACCCTGGAATCCTAACATCCTCCTTTCATGTTCAATATCCTGCGGCATCGGAATCGAGCGAATCGTCCTGTTCTCGTTGGCTTAAACTCGTATTGGATCCTTTCTTGCGTAGTGACTTGGTTTTCCAGCAAAGGAAGAGACGACACGATGGAGAAACGGTCTGTGTCTCTTGAAGTAATTTATTAGGTTCACAAATCGACAGGTCGACGAATTTGCCGGGCGAATCTCCAATTCTCGGCATAGTCTGGTTCCACGATTCTGGACTGAGTTCAATCACCGCACCGCACCGGCCAGGGTCGAAGTAGCTTCGGGTAGTTTCAGGTAGCTTTTGGTGCAGGAGCAATGACTGGGGGGCGTATCCGTTGCTGGGTGTTTTGCTGGCGCGTCGCTTCCACCGTGTAAAAAGTCAGTCGCGAAATTGGAACCCAGCCAAGCGATTGCGGAATCGCGAGTCTCTGCTTCACCTTTGCCCCGTTCAATGTCGACTTCCCTTTCGCACCCTTGCTCTTTAATACACTCCGGTCAAAGATTAATTCATTCGAAAAGATTTTTTTGGCCAAACCGATATTATCTTGAATAACTCAAATTAAAATGTTTTGTTTTCTTCACAGAGAAGAAGGGTGGCTTTTAAAGCTGATTTTTTTTTAAATTATTTCGAAGTAATCGATAATAAAGTGCAAATTTAAAAAGTCAAAACGGTACATTTCAAACATATAAAATTCATCAATTTAAAGTAAAATAGACTCTTCGTTAATTTCAAAATTCAAAATTGGGCATTATCTGAAACATTCGAAATGTTAAAAAATATCAAATCATAGATCTTTCAATATCCTTCAATTTGAGACCTCAAAAATTGAGCAATTATAAGTTAGATTAGTTTTAAAATTTAGTTAGATTTAGATTTAGTTTTTAGAATTAGTTAGATTAGAAGTTCATTTGTCATAAAGGGGCCTCACATCAGTAGTATATTAATAATGCATAATTAATCTTTAAACTGATTACAAATTATAACGATTATGGAATAGGAATCTAACTAATTTTTAGAATATCCACTGTCAACAGAGCTTAAAATTCAAAGTACAATCAAAACTGCGTCAATCTACCAAAAAAAAACTCCCCCTCTCATAATCCCCCCCTCTCTGACATCCTCTACTTCCCCTCACTTCTCCGGAAGGATAAACACCAGACCGAAACTATGAGGGTTTCTGCCCGGGGCTATGAAACCATAAAAATGAAAATAATTGCGTCCAGGTGAAAAAAGAATTGAATAAAATTAAAAAATAAAGTAAATCAGAAAACTCGTAAGTGAGCAAAAATACGAGCTTAATCATAAACTGTTACCTCATTGTCAAAAACGGATTTAAATGTCACAAAAAAACAAAAACTTTATTTTTTAATTTATTAAATTATCTTCCTTTCACGTAGACGAAATTATTTTAATTTTTTTTTGCTTAGATTAACGCAGTGTTAACTGTATTTTATATTTTAATCGCTGATATCAGCGGACATTTAAAAAATTGGTTAGATCCCTATTCGATAATCATCATACTTTGTAAAAATTTCGATGAATGTCCATGATGAAAGAGGTTAAAATAAAGTTAAAATTTTTCTGTATTATTTAAATTTTTTTGTGCAGTTCAATTTTTTGAACATTTAATTTATTCATTGGCACTGTTAAATGACTTGAAATGTTTTACTCTCTTCAAAACATGATTTCAAGTTTTTTAATTTGATAATGAGCGATTAGAAATTGAATCACTAAAAATAAAAACTTTTGTGAGTATAAAGGACTTTAGAATTACGCAATGTAAACTGAAGGAATTGACACATGAAAATGTTACAAACTAAACTTTTGAAACAATAAATAATTTCAAATCAAACTCATTAAAAAGTTGCATAATTTTATGTGATATCAAATTATGTATTGGCATTTGAACTGATTGGAAAGATTTTTCTACTATTACTTTTGCCTGATCAAAAATAAATTCACTGTCATTTCCCGGACCAGCGGCCATCCTGGACAGTTTTACATTAGAGTGGAAGAGAAGATAAATAAAATCTAAATGACACCCCTAAAATTAATTTAGTCAAACTTAACTCAAAAATATTTTTAAAGGTTACAATTCAAGAAATTAAGGGAAATATATTAAGGTCGCAGCCTCCACTTCTCATGTTAAGGTCAGATGCCCTTAAATTATTATGTAAAATTATTAACTTAAAAGTATAAAACAACTCATGCCCAAGGTTCAGTTGGAAAGTGAATATAAAATCCAATTTAAAATTGAAAGTTATCAAATATAATTAAAAGTTGAACTTCAATCGAAACTAACGACTGCTTACGGGGGAAATTATAACTTAATGGGAAAGGTAAAGAATTCTCAGAAAAAGATATTCTTTTACGCTTTGAGAATAATTTGCCAGAAATGCTTAAAATAATTTCGTAAAATGGAAAATTCGCAGGTGTTTAATACTTTCAGGGGAAAAAAGTAAATAAGAGTTAAGTGCAAAGTTTTATAACAGCAACATCGAAAACAAGTTTATGAAACTTTCCCCCATTTGGTGTTATCAGGTTTTTCCAGCTTCCTCTCACTCGACACACTGAATCAAGAATCGAATTACTTAGATATTTAAGGCGAACAATTATTTATTACCACAGGCTTTAAAAGCTTCCGGATTGTTTGCGAACATTTACCATAAAAAGTGAAATCACGTTTACATCTTTTGATGGAGTACAGATTTTATTGAGTATAAAAAAATCTTGTTTAACAGACTTGTAAAGTGTTACAGATTTTAAAAAATACTATGTATAATGAATTGAATTAAATTATATCAAGCACATGCATAAAGTTTTACGGATTCTTATTTTAATGGAAGATAAAATTGTTCCATTTTTTTAAAATGTAATAAAAATGTAATCTTATTTCCTTCATAGTTATAAAAATCTTTATCAATAAAAAAATATTTTGTGTGGAATTTCAATGAATGGAGAAAATTTTCTGCTTTAAGGTA
>JAUELO010000350.1:725738-736480 GCA_032357855.1 Amphibolips quercusostensackenii
TCAAAGACAAGTTCCCTTTCATTGATCGAACCAGAACTGCAGTGTGGGGTTGGAGTTACGGTGGTTATGCGGCAGGAATGATTCTAGCAACTGATCCGAATGGAGTTTTCAAATGTGGAATGTCGGTAGCTCCCGTAACAGATTGGGCTCTTTATGGTAAGCATATTCAACAAATTTCAGTTATTTATAATCGTCATTTCATTTCAAAAAAAAAAAAATTTTTAATGCCTCTAATAGGCCTCGTTGGTGAAAAAAAATATATAGAAAATGTCATCCGAATCTGAATCTTTATCCCAGTTTTTTATTCTATTTCTATTCGAGGATGATGATAATACGTATTTCTTATTATATTCCATATTTATTCAATTTGAACCATTTTGACCCTCTATTCTAATTATAGTCGACTCCATCCAGACAGGAATTTTAAACAAAAAAATTGCAAAAATCAGGGAATTTATGTAAGAAGCTTATTAAATAACTTTCAAGAATAACCAGGACTGCCACACAATCACTGCTAGTCAATTTTTTGTGTCATATCTCTTTTTAATTACTTTTTGAATATAAAGTCGCTATAGTCATTAAAAAAAAATTAAAATATCACTTTAGTCACTTTTTTTCAATAAATTGCCCCATGGATTATCACGGTTAAATTCAGGTGTATAACTATTTTTGAATTTTCTTGAATTCAGTTGAAATATTTTAGGGCATTTGAAAAGATTCCAAGAAATTTTCTGTTGATTTCAATAATTTGAAAAGATTGTAATGACTTATAGAGATTTAAAAGTATTTTTAAGAACTCCAAGAAATTTTCAAGAGCTTTATAAAGTTTCAAGAGATTTCAAAAGATTTCAAAGGATTTTAAATATTTTATGGTGTTTAAAAAAATTCCAAGGTATTTTCGAAAGATTTGAAAAGTTGCAAGTCATTTTTAATGATTTGAATAATTTTATAGGATTTAATAGGATTTACAAGGTTTCAATATATTTAAAAAGATACCAGAGATAGTATAGGATTTTGTGAGGATTTCAATGATTTTAAGGGAATTTGAAAGCACTCAAGATATTTTAATAAGTTTTCCAGGATTTCGGGAAATATCAGATTTCATATAATTTTACGACATTTTATAATATTTTAACGGATTTTAAAGAATCTGTGCACAAGAATTGAATGATTTTTGTAGAATTTCAAAAATATTCAAATAGTTGAAGATATTTCCATAGATTTTTAAAGATTTCAGGATGTTTTAGAATATTTCAAGGAATTTTCAGTTGATTTCAATTATTTGAAGGGATTTCAAAGAACTGAAAAAATTCTAGGGTATTTTTGAAAATTCCAAACAATTTTTAAAGGCTTTCAAAAACGTCAAGGGATTTAAAAACATTTTACAGAATTTAAAATATCTCAGGATATTTTTGATATATTTCAACAATTTAAAGTGATTCCAAAGGAGTTAATAGATTTTAGGCTATTTTAAAAAATTCCAAGTAATTTTCAGGAGCTTAAAAAAATATCATGGAATTTTAAAAGATTTTAAAAGAATTTTTTTTAATTCTGAGGAATTTACAACGGCCTTATCAAGAACTTAAAAAAATATGAAGAGATTTAAAAAGATTTCAAATATTTTAGGGTACATATTTTAAAAGATTCCAAAAAATTTTCCATTGATTTCAGTAATCTAATGGGATTTCAAAGTATTTGTAATATTTTAGGATATTTTGAAAGATTCCAAGGCCATTGTCAAGAGCTTTAAAAAGTTTCGAGGAATTTCAAAAGATTTAAAAAATGGCAAGAAATTTAAAAAGATTCCAAAGAATTTTTGATTGATTTTAATCAAGATATTAAAAAATTTTGAAGGGGTTCCCAAAGATTTTTATGATTTCAAGGGCTTGAAACAAATTTTAATGCAGTTGTAAAGGATTTTCCAGAGTGGGAGAAGATATGGAACGATTTTACAGGATCTATAAAGTTTTAAGATATTCAAAAAGATTCCAAAGGATTTCATGAGACTTCTGAGAATTTCAATGATATCAAAGATTTAAAAGCTGTCAAGTCTCACAGTATTTTAATAAATTTTCATATTTGCAAAGATTTTCAAATGTGTTGCAATTTATTTTAATTCATTTGGAAGTCACCCTAAATTCTTATAATTTACCCTGAATTCCTGTAAATTCTTTTCAGTTCTATGGAATTCTCCTTAATATTTTTAATTCACTTTTTTAAAATCAATTTGCCTTGAGTTTTTATGAATTTCATTGAATCCTTCTCATATCCCTTAAATTACTCTAAATAAAAAGAAGATTCTGTATTCAAAATAAAATAGCCGAGTCGAAACGTTCGGACAAGTTTATGTACGTTTATGACACAGTCGAGTCTAACCGTACGGACCCGGCAAGGGAAAGGGGGAGCTGGAAAAGGGAGGGGGATGTGGCTTGTGTCCGGACGTATAGACACTGCCAATACAAAATTAGTCAAGAAAAAAGTAGGGAATTTTATAAATGAAGTTTTACGGACACCCTCTATCTATTTCCGTCTTAATCTGTGGCCAACCTATCTTTTTCTATCCATCACGGTCGTAAATTTTTTTGATCTATTTATCTCTATTCATTTATAATATATCTTATTCCAAACCAATCCTAAATTCTTTCACCTTCTTTAGAATTCCCTTGAATTGTTTTAATTCGCCTAAATTCTTCAAATCCTTATTTAATTCTTATACATTTCGTCAAATTCTTTTGAAAAATTGTAATGAATTTAATTCTATTCATTTATAACATATTTTAATCCAAACCAATCATGAATTCTTTTATCTTCTTTGGAATTCTCTTAAATTTTTTTAATTCGCTTGAATTTTTCAAATGCATTCAGTTCTAGTAAATGCAATTTAAAATATTTTTTTAAATTGATCCTGAGGTATTTCAAACTCTTCTTTAATTCTTATACATTTCGTCGAATTCTTTTGAATTCTGTGCATTTTTCTCAACTCATTTCAAACTTAATGAATTCAATGGTTTTTTAAATTGTTATCAATTCACTTGTATCTTTATAATTTTCATCGAATTCTTTTCATTTCCCTTAAATCCATCTAAATTCACTTCAATTTTACAAAAATCAATGGAATTTTTTGTATTTAACATTTTTTTTCAAATTCATGTGAATTCTTTTGAATTTAACATAAATCGTTTTGAAATCCTATGAATTTAACCTGAATTTGTTACAATTAACCTAGAATTCTTATAAATTTCATCAAATTCCTTTGAATTCTTTTAAATCTAAAAGATCATTAGGCATATTAGTAATGCATATTAGTCACTTTTTGGGTTACAAATAAGCCAATTTTGATCACTGTTTCGGTTTAAATAGGTTACTTTTTCACTTTTTTCAAGTAAGGCTGTGGCATTCCTGATAATAATTTATTAAAAATAAAAAAAAAATTAAATTAAAAATTTTTTTTATTCCATTCATAAAATATTCTGTATTGAAAATGTTACAATATTAGAATTTTGGTCGTTAAATGTTAATGGAGAAGAAAAATTAAAAATTAGTCAGGAAAAAATCAGGGAATTTAAAAAATGCAGTTTTTTGCCCACCAAATCAAATATTATATTACACAAATAAAGAAAGTTCTAAGTCCTGATAGAAAAGGATATAGGTAATTCTATTTGTATAGGAAAGAAAAGTCTTAAAATAATGTAACGAGTTAGAGATTAATAGAATTGCTAATTTAAGAATATATTTTATATATAATGTATATAATATAATACAGAGAAAAGAACAAAATAATTAAAGAATGAAATAAAGTTGAATTTTATAAAAAATGATAAAACGGGATAGAAAAGTATGGAATTTATAGAAAAGACGAATATGATATAAAAAGATAAAATGAGATGGAAAAAAATATTTTGTAAAATATGTGCTAAGTAATTGATTGAAATCTACTTTAGGAAAAGCTCGGATATATCCATAATTAGTTGAATTTCTTCAGTTAAACATAATTATGTTCTCCTTGTTAGATATTAATTGTGGGTAGCAAAAGAGGATCTTTTTGAACAACGCCTTATATTCGTGATAATTACCAGACGCTCGTAGTATGTCAAAAGAGAATTTTACCCTTTGTTTCTCGCAAACTCATTAATCTCGCTCTTTCGTAACATAGCTCGTCCACTGTTCTGCTTGCTGGGTTGTAATTAATAACTTGTTTTAATTACAGATTCAATTTACACGGAGAGGTTTATGGGTTTGCCGACGTCGTCTGACAATCTCAAAGGTTACGAGGAAGCTCAGCTTCTTAAAAAGGTGGATATGGATAAGGAAAACGGATTCAGAAAAAAGGGATATTATTTAATTCATGGAACTCTTGACGACAACGTTCACTATCAACAGTCCCTAATGCTTGCCAAAGTTCTAGAGCAAAAAGATATCTTATTTAGACAACAGGTCAGATTTTAGTACAATTTTTCCAAATGTTTTTTTCAGTTTATGGAAACTGGATAGCTTTTTTGAAGTTTCAAATTTACCTTAGTTTTTTTCAAAGATATTTTCCAGAAAATGGTGGAAAAATAAGAATTTTCATTAATTAAACTTTGAAGGTTGTATAAGAAACAAAGGCCCTTCTGCATTTTTAATAAAAATAGTTATAAACCGTTTCCATTCCAGTTATACTGCAAGGTTTCTTCACAGTAATAAAGCCTTTATTAAGTATATAGCTTTAAAAATTTAGCTGATATATAATAATGTAAAGTAAAGCATTACTTCGAAAGATATTACATTCTGTCTTTTTCATTAAAAAGATACTTGCAACTGTAGCGGAAAATAATAATTATTTTCTCATTACTTTTGTGTGAAATTAAGCGTCAAAAATTTAAATATTTAAATCTAAGAAACCTTGAAAATTGTAAAATCTAAATTTACAGTGTTTAAATGCGAAAATGTTTAATTTTAAAATTCTTCGATTAATTCTAATTTTAAATTTAAAAAGCATGCATTAGATGGAATAGTTAAAATTGTGGCGTTCAACATTGAAGTATTTAGATGGTTTAATTTTAAATTTCAGAAAAGTTTGATATTCAATCATTTTAATGTTGGTGATGGGAGATTTATGAAATTTTAGATTAAAATGTTTAAATCCTCAAATTTAACCATTAAAATTAAAGCTGTAGAAACATTACAGAGTATTTTCAAAAATTCAAAGTAAAGAGCTTTAAAAAAATGCAAGGAATTTAAAAAGATTTTAAAGGATTTGAAAAATTATAGACTATTGTTTTAAATTCCAAAGAATTTTCAACAGCTTTAAAAAATTACAAGAAATTTCGAAAGATTTTAAAGGATTTTATGTATCTTAGGGTATTTTTAATAGACTTCAGTCATGCAAAGTGACTCCAAAAGATTTAATTTCAAACAACAGGAAAGTTTTAAATTCAACAGTTTTAATGTTGATGATTAAAAACTGTTGAAATTTTAGATTCAAATGTTTAAATCTTCTAATTATATAATTCAAATTAAAAACTGTAAAATTTCTCCGATTAAAAATTATACCTTCTTTAGACATTTTTACATTCAACAATAAAAAAGAATATCAAATTGTACCATTTTTGATATTTCATTTAGAAAGTGTAGACGTATTTAAATCGCATTCTGGAATTTTTCATTTTTTAATGTCTATTAAGAAGTTTTGATTTATACAAACTTGAAATTTAAATTGTTTAGATTAGAACTTTCCAATCTGAAGTTGCACAATTTTCAACCTTTAATTGAGAAACTGTAGAAGTGTTTACAATTCATTCTGAAATCCTTCAATTTTAAATATCTATGTATTAAAAAAATTCTAGTTATACACCTTTGAAATTAAAGTTGTTTAGATTTGAACGGTGGTAATCTGAAAATGTACCATTTTTAATATTTAATTGAGAAAGTGCACAAGTGTTTGCATTTAATTCTGAATTGTCTAAAATAAAAAAGGTTTAAACTACAAGATTATACAATTGCGCAATGTGAATTTAATAATTTAATAATTTAAAAATTTCAATGCATTCTTAAAATTTAAATAAAATATAATATAATAAACATGTTTTAATGTCCTTGGGATCATTTAAAAAATAAATTTCTATAAAATCGCACCAACTTGTCACCAGTATCGTGAAATTTTTTGCTTGTATCGTGCAACATACTTGAAGTTAAAACAAAAATGTTGGAAAAATTTGGAACTCTTGAATTTTAAACTTTAAAAATTTGTTATTCAAAATTTTTGTATTCAAACGCTCAATAATTTACACGTATAAAACGAAAGCTATTAACACTTTTAAATTAAACAATTTTTAATTAAATGCAATTAAAATGCAACATTTTAACTGTCCGAAAAATATAAATCCACGTTATCATTTTCAATGCTCTAAAATGGTGAATGAATTTATAAAATTGTAAATTTTCAAAAATATATCATATTAAACATTCTTAAGCTAGAAATATTAAGAATTGAACAATTAACGATTGTTTTTTAAACTGAACAATTTTTCAAATTAAAAGGTAAATTATTTTATTCTCAAGTAGTTTCAAATCAATAATTGTTCAATTGCTATTTATGCATCAAAATTTGTTTCTGTTTTGAAATTTTTTTAATATTAGCTTAGAACAATTTATTCAAAATAAAAATAATTTTTAATTTTTTTTCAGGAATATCAAGAAATTTTTTTATTATTATCTTAAAGCCTTTCAAAATCATAAAATAGCTTTTAAATTTTATTTAAAAATCTTCAAAAATCTATATTTCGTTTTAATTTTTTTTAATCTTTACAAATTTTTAATTATTTTTGAAATTTTTTCAAAACTTCTAAATACTTTTTTTAAATGATTCGAATTTTTCCTATCATTTTTTTAATCCTGCAGAATAAAAAATAAAAAAAAACTTAAAATCTTCCAGATTCTTTTTTGACAATTTTGGAAATCTTTAGAAATCTGTTTCAACGTTCGCTTAAAGTAATATTTTCAAAATAAAAAATCATTCTCTATTTTCATAGGAATCTTATAAAAATATTTTATTCTTATCAAACCTTTCAGAATTCTTAAAAATTTTATAAATTTATTTAATATAATATAATTATTTATGCACAAAAATTCAACAATTTCAATTACAAATAATTTTTTTTTAAATATAACAATTAAAATTGCAACGTTCAAAGTTTAAACTTAGCTCTTTGACTTTTTAATGATTCAAGGCTTTCTATTTAAAATAATTCAGTTTAAGATAACGGATAAAAAATCGTGTTGTACAATCAATTATTGTTCGCTTTTGATTACTTCATGCTTTTAAATTTAAATTCTTCAAGTCCTCAAAACTGCATTTTTAAATTCTCCAAATTGATAATGTACACTTACAAATAAAGGCCTAAAATGGAAAATTTAAAAAGTAAAAGATTCGGCAATTACTCATTGTAAACTAAATGATTTTTTAATTGAAAAAGATAACAATTGAACTTAACATAAAAAATAGTTGAAATCGAACTTATTTTAAATTTTCATTATATCCTGTGACATGAACTTTGTGATACATATTTCAAGTGATTGGAAAGATTTCTCTTTTAAAAAGTCCCGGGTTTTCGATTTATTTCAGAATAATTCAGTTTTGAGCATTTAATTCTAGAAATATTTTAGTTTTAGTAGTTCTGTTTACAATTGTTTATGCGGTAATGCTTAAATTCGTACAATTGATATTATTTCCTGAAATTATTTAAACGTCCTCAATACCAATGTAAATAATTATAAAAGCTGTGCCTTTAACTTGTTAATTTCTAAGCATTTTAAGAAAACGGAAAATTCATTGAAATATCATTTGAATAATTATGAATTAAAATGTTTCAGACTTACACTGACGAAGATCACGGTATCGTCCAATCTCGCAGTCATCTTTATCACTCTCTCGAAAACTTTCTAGACGAATGCTTCGAACCATCTTCCTGATCGAAGTTTTTTCATTAAGGATCTATGAAGGAGTAGTGAAACACAATCTCAATCACTTCCTGTAAATAAATTTTCAAATGTACATAGTCTATGTACAATATGTAATATGAGTGTTCATGTAAATAAGGACTGAAGGAGTACTCGAAACCGATAAATATCTTCGGCGATCAATGTGCCAAGTTGGGTGTAACAATCGGTTTATAAATTGTGTTACATATATAAAAAATTTCGTTTGTTACACTCACAAAGGTTTGAAGAAATCAAAGGATTTCAACCTACAATACCTGATTCCGCGACCTAAAAATATTAGAGTTTGTACTTATTTACGAGTTAGACTCTTTTTAGTACATGAACAACAAGTTTTTTAAAGCCAGCTATTTTAAGAGAAAACTTTGTTACTTAAGGAGTAATTTTATATAAGCAGGGGCACACAAGGGAGAAAGGATATAAACCTGTAAACTTCTGAATAACTCAATACGTAGACTTACTTTAGTTCGTTTTATGGATACTTTCACCAACAATTTTCATTAGAGTACCTCAGTTATGTTCAGTGCTCCACATAAAATGAAGAACAAAGATTAATGATTTCTGAAGGAAATATTTTTCTCTTTGCAATTAAAAATACTTTCTTTGTATGTGAGAAGTGATACGTATAAAATGAGGTATGAATGTAATTGAATGATTCTTTAGATACTGTCCCAATTATCATCTACTTGAGATTATTTCATACGTTCTAATTTAGTAAGATTTGACTTTTATAACATCTAAGTTATTAGTGGTTAGTATTTAAGAATAATTCTTAATTATTCATTCATTTATTTTTGTCAATTTTAAGATAGCATATCTACAAATTGTTATCGTTAAGCCGGCGACATTTGATGTAATGCGAGATGTAACGAAACAAAGTGCACAGTAGTGTAAATAAGCGACTATCACGTTTTAACTATTAAAGTTTTTTAAATCAAGGACCACTGCAGGCATTTTTGAGGGTGGATCAAATTGAATTTATTAAAGTAATTGTTATCTCTTATCTCGAACTCGCTGTACATACATGATTACTTAATTAACGTATAACTGATGTAGAGAAAATACTGTTGCGACGAAACTGTGCGGACTAACCCGTAGTTTTTCAAAGTTGCTTGGAAATTCACTACGGATTATTTGTTGAGTGTATTAAGAATAAAGCTCTATGTTTTAATAAAAACTCCTCCTGCTGTTATTCCCCACTTTCTTGATTCTGTAAGTCGATTTCCAAAGGAAAGGAACGACAGAATCACAAGCATGTACACAAAGTTTGCAAATCTAGAAGCCCATTATGAATTTTCCGTTTCTTTGAACCTGAAAAAAGGAAGTCATAACAGCTTTTGAATACAGAATTGGGCGTAGCGTAAATGACAAATTTTGGAAAATTAAAGACCCTGGGATTGTTAAAATGTAAGTTGTAGGTCTCTATGAAATGAAGGGCCACACTGCATATGGGCGTAAGTGCCAAAATCCTAATTTTGCAGAAGAAACCAAAACTGTCTAACTTTCACGCAATTAATTTTAAAAAAATGCAACAACTTTTCGAGGTACTGTTCGGCTTTATTGAACCGTGGAACGAACATCTTGAAAAAAGTATTAATTTCCGAGAAAACCTTTGTCAAAGGAACATCGCGTCCCTAAAAACTCTGATTTTGATACATAAGGAGTAGCATAACTGTTTTATTTTTGAATTTAGAAAAGAAAAAGAAAGTGCTTTCGACATATTACACTTATAACTTTCACGCAATCCTCCCAATCATAGTCATGCCCATGTGTGATGACCGTAGTTTTGTTGAATGCAACGAAAAAATGAATTTTTCACAAAATAATTCAATCCTCACCCAAACAGATGAATTTTTAACAAAGAAAAATATTTTTCTATTCAAAAAGACGAATTTCCAACAAAAGAGTTCACCTTTTAAGCTACCAAGTCAATTTTTTTAGAAAACAGTTGTCTTTTAAACTGGAAAAGATTAATTTTTAACCAATTAGTTGAACTATCAACTAAAAAAAAGAGAAGTGTTGAACCAAAAATGGTATCGCTAAATTTTCAGTAAAAAAAAATTAATTTTCAACAAAAATAAACGAATTTTTAACAAAATAGATAATTCCTTAACCAAATAAAAAAATAATTTTTGACAAAATATTTCTACTTTCCACCAATTAGTTGAATTTTTAACAATGAAGATGAATTTCTAACCAAGCACACGAAAATTTCAACAAAGTTATTGAATTTTAAAGCAAAAAGACAAATTACCTCAAAAAGAGTTGCATTTTCAAACTGAAAATGTGAATTTTCAAAAGAAATGTTGATTTTTTTAATATACCAAATAGTTGAATTTTTAACTAAATAGTTGAGTTTTCTACCAGAATAGTTAAATTTACAACAAAAAAGTTAATTTTCAACCAAATAGTTTAATTTTCTACAAAACTCTTGAATTTTCAAGCGAAACATACGAAATCTCAACAAAGAAGTTCATTTACCACCAGTTAGTGAAATTTTCAAGTACAACGATGAATCATTAACAGCAACATAAATCTGGATTTTTTACAAAGTAGTTTAACTTTAAACCAAATATTTGATTTTTTTTACCAAAAAAACGAATTCTTAAGAAAACATGTGATAGTTGATATTTCAACCTAAAAAAATTAATTTAAAATAAAAAACAGTTCAATTCAACCTAAAAAGTCCAATTTTCAACAAAACAGTTGAATCCTGAACGAAAAAATTAATTTTTAACCAAACAATTGCATTTTTAAACAAACAG
>JAUELO010000350.1:741517-753859 GCA_032357855.1 Amphibolips quercusostensackenii
AGAACAACATAACTTAAAACTTCAGTTTCAGGTTAGCCCTGAAGAAGTAAACTGCAACGTTCACAAAACGTCGGCAAGATTCGTAGTTATTTACACGATTGACACCCGAAAAAACTCTTTTATTATAATAAATCATCGTGAAAGCATTAAATCTATTATGGTCAAATAAATATTAGTAAAAAATTACTAATTCGATTCGTAAAGATATTTCATAATTAAAAACTGAAAAGCAACTTATTGCTTTGTGGAAATGTATAAACTTATTTGCCCTGAACTATATATAGCTATTAAAAAAAGTTTTATAAAATGGGAAAAGTTAAAAACAGAAAACTTTTATAAAATAACGCGATGGTGTGTCATTTTTGACTCTATTGAAATAATAAGCCCGTATTCCGACATAGTAAACTTGACCTCGTCTGGTTCTATTTTCAAAATGTTGCCTTCTGATTGTATGCACAATCTGGTAAAAACATTTGCATTTATTGTATATGAAGTCAGTATTTTCAAGTTATGAAGAAAACATTTTTCACGAAAAATGAAATAGTTAAATTTTCAGACAAAAAAAAATTTCCAGTATAAAAAAACATCCAATTTTCAACAAAATAGTTTAATTCTCAACCAAAGAGGTGAATCTTACAAATACAAAAAACTCTTAACAATGTAAGGTTCAAAATTCAACTACTGAGTTGAATGCTTTTGTTAAAATTTCATTTAATTGTTCTCAAAGATATTCCTAATTTCAATTGAAAATTCATCTATTTTAGTTAGGAATACAACTCTTTGGTTGAGGATTCAACTATTTTGTTAAAAATAAATATTTTTGGTTGAATTTATCTTTTTTAGTCGACTAACATTCAACTACTTGGTTGAAACTTGAACTACTTTTTTTGGCAGAAGATTCATAATTATAGTTATTTATATATTTGGTTGTAAATGAACTTTTTCTTAAATTCCAATGTTCGGGTTTAAAATTCAACTATTTGTAAAAAATGTATGTATTTTGTTGAAAAAGCGATTTTTTTGGTGTAAATGATTCTGATTGAAGAAAATTCATCTTTTTGTTGGAAAAATTAAGTATTTAATTAAAAATATATCTTTTTCGGTCAAAACCCCGAAAATTACTTGATGGAAAGTTAAACTTAGAGAGAAGAATTTTTAACCAAATAAGTGGATTTGTATCCAAATAGAATTTTCAACAAAAAAGCCCTTTCAGCCAAATATTTAATTTTTCTACTAAAAGTATCAATTTTTGATCAAAATGATAAATATCCACCAAAAAAATGAATTTTTAATAAAGAAGTTCTACTTTCAATAAAAAATGATTAATTCTCAACGAAAAATGTAATTGTTGTTCTTGCAATCAAGACAGATTTAAATTAAAATAGAAAAATAGTTGAATTTACCCAAAATTATGAATATTCAATAAAATAATTGAAACCATAAGCAAAAAAGATTCATTTTCATTGAAAGTGAATTTGCATTTTCAACCAAAAAATATGAAATTTTTGATTTTAATTAAAATTTTTTTTGTTACATTTTTTACCAGAAAGGATGAATTGCCAAACAAAATACTTAAATTGTTAACCTAAAACGGTATCATTAAATTTAAAATTTTAATTTAAAAGACGATTTTTCAACCAAATAGTTCAAGTTTAACAAAAGACATACATTTTTAACAAAAAATAAAGTTTTAACAAAAGAGTTCAACATTCAAAAATGCAAGTAATTCAGACGAATTTCGTAAGACTTTCAAAGATTTCAAGAAACTTTTAGAAACACGAGGAAAATAAATGAAATGAAATGAAATTTCAAGGGATTCCTAACGATTCTAAAGATTTTTTTTTTAAAGAACCTTAATGAAGAAGTTTAACTCAATTTATGTTCAAGGGATTTCAAATTATTTTGATTTATTTTAAAGAATGTTTATGATTTCGGTTTAACTTACTGAAAATGCAACCAAAAAATAGAAAATTTCATTTTTGCTCAAACAGTGTTTGTTTCAATCATAGCAAATTATCTTCAAAATTACAAGAAGAACAGTAAGTCACATGAAAATTAATTGTTTATTTGCAATGTAATTTTTCACGATTAAAACAAAAACTATGCATCGTATTAAAAAATAATTCATAACAAATTTGTAGCCCTTTCTTTGTGTAAATAACTTTTATTTTTCTATTTTTTCGTAGCTTGTGTCGTTTGTCCAAAAATTTAATTTTTTTATTTTTAATTTTTTTAGATATAAAACAAAAACTACGCGCCCTGTCAAAAAGTGAATTATAACAAATTCGTAGATCTTTTTTAAGCGTCTAATTTTTGTCTACCTCTTGTTTTGTATCTTTCATAATTTGACCGCAAAATGGAATTTTGGATTTTTCATTATTTTTTGTGAGATGAAAAATTTGAATTTTCGATTTTTCAAGAAAATTAAAAAAGTTGTTATGATATTATTGTAGGGCCTTCAAAAAGCATCATTTTTCTTGTTTTGACTTTTTTCATATTGTGCGCTGTTTGGCTTAAAATTTATATTTTCTTTTTTTTTAATTTTGAAAATGCTATAACTCTGATAATTTTCTTTTTATTAAAAAAAAGTCATAAGGATAAATTGTTCGACTTTCCAAGTACTACAAATAGCCGTACATAGAATTTTTAAATTAAAAAAATGTTCTTAAAAATTTTGAAAATGCTCCAACTTTTTGAATTTTTATCGAAAATAGCTGGCGAACGAACTTCTTTCCTTTCAGACGATAAAATAGTGTAAAAGAGCTCAATCCAATCTGATCATTTTTTTTTAAGTTATCGTGCCTTGAGACAAAATACAGACAGACACCTTTGTATAAATCGTTTTTTCTAACTCAGGGGGTCCCAAAACGTAAAGATTTGATGAAAGCCGATTAAATCAAATTTTACATTAAACCAATGCTTTCTCATTAGGATGAGAATGTAAAAATGTATAAATTTAGAATTGTTTTATTCTATTTATAAAAGATTCTATATTAAGAATGTAGACTTCACTCTTTCCCTCATTCACTTTTTTACCCCTTTTTTCGCCAAAATGCTAACAGAATTAATAAAACCCAATAAGAAAATCCAACTATTTTTGGTTACCAGATAATTCTTTCTGAATTAATTTCCTTTGGTTACAAATTCTATTATTTAGTTACAAATGTAATTCTTTTGGTGAAAATTCAATTATCTTGTTAAAGTCATCTTTTTTTAGCGAAAATTAAACTGCTTTCTCAAATATTCGCCTTTTTGGCAGAATGCACGTGTTTTTTATTCAAAGTAAAATATTTCTTGGTTGAAATATTAACTATTGCATTTTTTGTTGAGAATTCATCTCTCTTGGTTGAAAATTCAACTAATGGGTTCAAAGTTGAACCACTTTGTTAAAAATCTCTTTTCTGTCTGAAAATTTATCGCTTTAGTTAAAAATTCATTTCTTTGGTTGGAAATTAAACTATTTTGTAAAACATTTACTTTTCTGTTGAAGATTTATAATTTTAGTTAAGAATTCATCTGTTTGCTTGAAAACTAGTTGTTTTATTCTTTATTGAAAATTAATTTTTCTATCTGAAAATTATTGTTGTTGTTGAAGTTGAAATATTGTCTTTTTGGGTAGAAACTTAACCTTCTTTTTTAAAAAATCATTTTTTTTGTTAAAAATTCTAATAATTTGTTGAAAATTCAATTGTTTTGTTGAGAATTCATCTATTTGATTAACAATTTAATAATTTTATTAAACATTTAATAATTTTGTTGAAAGTTCTACTTTGAAGGTTGAAAATTTAAGTACTTGGATAAAAGTTGAACTACTTCTTTTGAAAATTCGTCTCTTTTTCTTGCAGGTAAAACTATTTGGTTGTAAATACAACTGTCTTTGATTGAAAATTTGATCATTTGGTTGAAAATTCGTCTTTATAGGTTGAGAATTCAATTATTTGATTAAAAGTTGAACTATTTTGTTTGATAATTCGTCTTTTTTTCTTCAAGGTAAAACTATTTGGTTGAAAATACAACTGTTTTTTTATAGAAAATTCGATCATTTGGCTGATTATTCAACTATTTAGTTAAAAGTTTAACTATTTTGTTTGAAAATTCGTCTCCTTTGCTTGAAGGTTGAAAGCTGAAAATTAAACTATGTTGCATTTTGGGCTGTGATGTATAAAAATGTTAGGTAGAAGCTTAATCTTCTACCCACCCTGTAATTAGAAAAAAGAAATTCGGTTAAATTCCTTTCATTAAAATGTAGCATAAAAATTGTACAAATATTATTTGGTTTTTATCAAATCTCTTATATTAATTGTTTTTCATTCTAAAATGTATTTCTTTAGGTTTTGTAATGGAGACACAAATTATAGAGTGACACAGCATTTACAACTACGACATTGACACATTTTTTGCAACCTTGCGCCAAAAGAAATTATCAGTCAGTACATGTTTCCAGTCAAATCATTAAAGCTGTTTTAAAACGTGAAATGTGTATTTTTTAATGATGCAATTATAACTTACTACATCAACAAATACAAGTATCGATTTACTTAAGTGAAAATAGTTTCTCCTTTCATGTATTGACCGATAAAAATGTCTTTAGCGATTATTTTGAAGCAAAAAAATCAAGTTTTTAATATTTCTTCATTGATGTTTTTAATTTCAGGCTGATTTATAATAATTAACTCAATAAAAACATTAGTAAGACACTGTGTTCTGATTTTTGGTTTGAAAATTGGCGCTTTTAAATTTATTTTAGGTTAGGTTGGTTTGTCAGGAAGGTTAGTAAATCTGTATTCTAGGTTTCTAATTCTAAATTACACGTGCCAAGAGATTTTGTTGAAAAACTAATAATGTAAAAGTAAAAATTAGAATTTTATTAATAATTTTGTTTGAACTGTCAAGTTTCGTATCCAATGAATTTTCATAAAATTGTGCATGGCTATTTGATATTTGCCTTGCGTTGTCGGACATAAATCGAATAATTTATCTAACGTGGGACGTAGCAATTACATTAACTTCTTTTACAGTATTTGATTAAAATAACGCAAAAACTGGGCCAATTTGCTAGTAAGTTTTGAGTCTTTTAAGAGTGGAAAACGTAACCTGTAAATACTAACCTTTTTCGGGGTCCCATGATCTCTCACAGGAATAACAAGTAACTCCTCCTGTTTCAGGACATAATGGTAAAATTGTTCCACAATCCGGACAGAAACCTGGTGCAATTGCAAATGATCCGGATTCTTTTTTAAACTCCATTTTTGGCAAAAGTAAGTAAAATTTTTCGAAATCAGTATATGGTACAAAAATGACAACAATGTAAATTGTGTTTGGAACGGAACGTGTGAAATCGAACCACACATGCGCAGAATTTTTGAATTCGTTCGTAACGTCCCTAAAAACAATGATTTGAATTTTGAGATAAATCAAATCTTACATTTTGTTCTTTTTACAAAAATGCTTAACATTTAAAAAGTGAAAAAAATTGAACAGAATTTTATGGTGATTGGTATTCAAAGAAATAACTCCTGCTTCAAATTTAATAGTGTTAAAATATTTAACTGTGACAGTTTATAAACTGTTTACCTCATTGATTACGCAATGCGTACTTATGCATGAAGAGTGTACATAATGACTTAAAATACTAGTTCTTGCATGGAGAGGGCATAATTGCTTTACATTGAATAAGTCGTAAACAATAATTCATTCAAACTATATCAGGCAAAGCGAAAGAACAAAGAAGAATCAAACCAGTAAGTGTATAATTAAAAATTATTTTATTTTTATTTTTTACAACAGAAAATTTGCAATAGATTCTGATATTTTTATAAATATGACAAAAAATAATAGTTCTTTCAACCCTGTACAATTAATTATTTATTAAGTAAGCAGGTTTGCATTAAGTTATATAAACAATGAAAATAAAAAGTAGAAAAATAGTGGTCCTATTATTTGTAATTTTTTTAATTAATTAGTCTACTTTTAACATTTTGTTAACTTTTAAAAATGTTATTCAAAAACCTAAAATACCTAAATATCTCGAATTTAATTGAAATCCAAAAGAATTTTATTTTACTAGAAAATAAACACGCGCGATACGAGCGCGATTTTTCGTCTTACGAAATTTTTAAATTATAATATAAAATTAATATTGATACAAAATGTTTGTATTTTATAGTATGCATTGTCTAAAACAATAGAAAAGCGAGAAGAATATTTTTTTGTAATTGATGAAAAGTGATATCTCAACTTCACATTTAATATAAAATAGTTTTGTACAGTATGTAGAAAATCGAACCTTTATGATTAAGAGTTGTAAGTTTGATTTTTGAAGTAAAATTATTTTTGTTTAAAATAACCGTTTTTCTGGTGAAAAACGCTAATATACCTCATTATTGTTTAAATATTGTAAATATTCTTTAAAATCTAATGAATTTTTTAACAATAGCATTTTTATATAAAAAAAGTAAGAAAACATAACAGCAAATTGTTTAGGTTTGTAAATTTTCTTTCAAACCTAATTTTTCAGTTTAAAACAATCAATTTCCGGTGAAAAATGTTAATATATCCCGTTATTGTTTTAATATTGTGAATATTCTTTGAAATCTAATAATTTTTTATTAAAAATAGCAATTTTCGACAAAAACACTAATATAACATAACAAAAAATTGTGTACATTTGTAAATTTTTCTTTAAGCTTAGTGTTTTTTGTATAAATAACCATGTCATGTGTAAGCGCGAACATAACTTGAAATTGTAAAAAAATGTATAAAATTCTTTAAAATTCAATGATTTCCCATTATAAGTACTGATTTACGGTGCCAAAAACACCAGTAAACCCAAAAATGGTGTATTTCATGATTCTGAGTTATAATCTGAAGAATAATTTTAATCTGAAAAATCTCACAACTTTTTCATTAAAAATGCCAATTTTTAACGAAAAATACTTACATGGTGTTGCGAAAAATGGTTAAAAATTGTAAATCTTCTTTCAAATTTAGTGGTTTTCGTTTAAAATGCCAGATTTCCGGTGACAAACATTAGATAACCAACCCTCCTTGAAATCTATATTTGTATTTCTGGTAAAAACCGCTAGTCTAACCTACAATTGTACACGAAGAATTTATCTTCTTAGAAATCTAATGATTTTTTTTTTAATATCGAACTTCGATGTAAAAAAAGCCGACACAACCCAAAATTGTTAAAAAATTATGAACCTTTAAAATCTTATGAAGTTTGTTTTAAATGTCAATTTCCGATGAAAAACGCTAACAAAACAAAGAAAAGTAAATTGATAAAAAATGTTTAATCTTTTAAATCTCATATTTTTTTATTAAAAATACCCATTCCCGGTACAATGCGCTAACATATCCTAAAATTGTTGAAAGTTGGAAATCTCGATGTTTTTTGTAAAAAAAGTAACACAACCTACAATTTTTAGAAATTTTAAGTCTTGTTCGAAACTTTATAATTTTATATTAAAATTCTTTTCTATACTAATATAAAACATGTATAATATTTTTAATAATTCATTAGATAATTTTACAGATTTAATTAAACTGCACAAGGGAGATTATATTTGTTGTTTTAATTTGTTTAATTTCAAATTTAACACGCAAAATAACTTCAAGTAATGAAAGATGATTTTATTTATAATGATTTTGCAAGTATAAATTCATGACATGGAAAATAAAAATAAAAACTTGTTTTTTTTTTATTTTTACGCATAATGCAATCTGATTAAAAATAGATAAGACGCACAAAGCAGGTCAGATAACAAAATATTCCAATTTTTCAAGGTTTGAATCCTGCTTTGAATATTGTTGAATTATGTTTAACTTTTCGACATTTTTTGTTTAAAAATACTTTTATTTCAAACAAATTATTTTAAAATGCTGAAAACTAGGACAGTATTGATTATTTTAATAGTTTTTTTTTCTTTTTTTCAGAAATTCTATTCGAAGTAATAAAGGTAAGAAATTAAATTATATGTTTCATGTTTGTCAACATGTTTTCGTATCTACGCATAAAGAGTATACGAAATCACTACTATTGAAATATGTATTCATTTTTATCTGGAAAAGGCATAATCTCTTTAAATGCTTCGCTTTTTCCGAAAAGATAAAAAATATTAAATTGCTTATACTCGGTATAAAAAGTAGAAGTTTAAGAAATTCTTTTAAATTTTTAGAAGTACATTTAACAATAGCATCAACAATGAGGTTTCAAGTTCTAACTAGTTTTGTTGCGGGAATAACTTTGATGCGACCAGCAAACGGGTAAGATTTATAATTTCTTTCAGTTATCAATAGATATTTACATAAAATATAATTAAAGCTATGAAACTGTTTTCCTTTATTTCATAAGAGATTCGAGAAGTTTTAAAAGTACACTGGATCCTGGATTTGTGCACGCTTTCGCGTATAGTCCGCAGTGGCCTTTGACACAAATCCATGGACTTCGAAAATTTACAGGTAGGGCCGCATGAACGATTTCTGTTGGATTTGCAGGCATAACGCAACCTGACGCAACCTGACGCAACCTGACGCAACTATCGCGCTGAGAGTGCGGCCCTTGAACTATTTGCTACGCTTGACTGAGCATATCCTCCCTTTCGGCCCCGCCGCCCCTCTCATCACGAAACTGCGGAGGCTATCAGTTCTAGGAACGCACTAATCCAGTTTACGGAAATCCAGGTTCCAGTGTATTCATATATCGTAAATATTTTTAAGATTTTACTTTCTTCTTTTGCGCGCAGTTTAGAGAGGGGTGCCAAATCGTTTATTATGACCAATATGAACGCCAAAAACGTGATCAGAGAGTTTGAGTTCTACGCAAGTGTTGCGGAGGAGGATCATAAGAATATTATTATGCAGTAATTAACAGTCGTTTATGATAAACGCATGTAGATTAGCTGCACTCTCATTTTCTCTATGCACAGATTAATCATGAAGTTCAATGCACCCACTCTTAGTTTGAATAATCCATCGAATGAAGTATCTACTTTGAAAGAATATATTTACAACTTTTAAAGAAGGTTTAAACACAGATGAGAAAAAGCACTTTTTAGCTTCTTTTATTTTGGAAGAATTAAAATTATGATTACTTTAATTCTTTTAAAGAGTGTTCTTAATTTTTTAAACATTCCTATGATACATTTACTATCTAAATTCGAACCTCTTATTATTGTTTATTTTATTAACAAGTATTATAAATCTTAGGGAAACAAAGACCTTGTTCGACTTCAAAACTCTCCAGAATGTCGACAATTGGATGGAAATTTCAGACACGGTCAGAACTGTTGGAAAATCAAAAGCTACATTGGTTTTACAAAAAACTCAGGTGTTTCAAAGAGCCGTTTTCTTTACTCTTTTAAATCCACAATCAAATGGAGCAGGATTCGCTGGCGTTAGAACTCTAACCAGCTTAAATTTATCATCTTTCAAAAATATTGAGATCACTTGCAGGGGACAGGGAGAAAATCAGCACTATAAAGTTGTCCTGAGACATAATGGTCTAGAAACCAATGAGGATATTTCTTACGAGCAATTTTTCACAGTACGTCTTTTCCAAAATAATATTGAGTCAAAATACGCCAAACGCATTTTTCAACATTTCTCCCAACTACGCGCACGAAGCACGCGTTCACATTGCTGAATTTTTATTTCCTAATATTGAAAATATAAACATATGAAAATCCGTTAAGAAACAAATGTTTAAATATTAAGTTTAATTAAGGTTTTTGTAATAACAATTAATAATTTCGTATTGAAAGCGTTTAAAAATTTAAAGTAATATATATTAAATGATTTTGAATTAAAAAGGTTCCAAATAAAAAAATGTTAGCCCAGGTAAAATTTGAAAAAAAAGGACAATACATATTTCGAATAAAAAAAATTGAAAGGAATTGAGCTTGTATTATTTCTAAATGAAAGCTTTTAAAATTGAATGATTTGAAATTTTTAAATCAGAAGCTCTCAAAATCGAAAAATGTCGGGCTAAAATGTTGAAAATTGGATTGAAAATTTCATTAGGAAGAAGTTGAAATTGTATCATTTTTATTTTAGAGCGTTCAAAACTAAACAATTTTATTTTTAATTGAAGAATCTCGAAGTTGAATGATTTCAGATTAAAATTTCGAAAATATGACAATTTCAAAACAATAAAAATTGAATATTTTCATATTAGAATTTCAAAAATTAGATAATTTAAAATTTAAAGAAATTAAGTAGAATTCTATTATTTCTTACTACAATCATTCAAAATTGAATAACTTTAAATTGAAAGCTTTTGAATTAAAATAATTTTCAATTCGAAGTAATTAAAATTTCACAATTTGGAATTTAAATCTAAATAGGATGTTTCAATATCAAAGCTTCTGAAATTCTTGAATTTTGAATTCTTATTATATAAACAAATAATAATTTAAGATTAAAATTGATTAGACACATTTTCCTAAGTTAAAAAAATAAATTCACCGTCATTTGCACTGTTAAAAGTGTAAAATGTTCAATTATAAACATTTAAATTCGAATTATTCTTAAAAAAAAATTAAAAGTGATTTTAAATGGCAAAAATTAAAAATGAAAAAAATGTCTACTACAGAACGATAAAAATTAGGCCGAGTCTAAACGTCCAGACATTCCGTACGCTTATGTACGTTTATAACACGGTCAAGTCTAAACGTACGGACCTGGCAATGGAAAGGAACAATTGGCAAAGGGGCAGGACGCCTCCTTCCCTTGTATCCGGACGTATAGACACTACCTACAAATTAAACGAATCCGAACTTTATTTAAAACTGTAAAAAATTTTAGTCTCGTGCAGAATTATGATATTAACATATTTTTATACTCAATCCCATTAAAATTAAGATTATTTTAAGTAAATTTCAATCATTTGAAAATAAATAAGTTTTACACTTTTTTATGCTTTTTAGAATTTAACGATTTCAATTTTAATTACAAAATTAAAACTTATAAAAGGAAAACAATGGAAGTTTAACGTTCAGCATGAAAATTTTTCTTTCAATTCGAAATTGTTTTTTTTTTAAGTTCATTCAAAAAATTTTAATATTTTAAAATATTTTCAAATGAAAAATAATTCAATTTTCAATGTCTGTATCTAAAATCTTCTTATTTTTAAGGTTTGAATTTGAGGAATTATTGTCTTAATTTTTTATTGTTTTGGATATATTCTGGAGGCATTTAATTCAAAATTTTTACATTGCAAATTCTTGAAACACATTTATACGTTTAAAATTGAAACAAAATAATTTGAAATATTTATTTCTAAAAGTATTAAATTCTGACGGAAAATGAAATCAACCAATATGAGGAATATTTGAATATAAAGTTATAAAATTATATAAAATTGACTATCAAGGTCTTCAATATGAAATTTTGCAATTTTTAAACATTTGATAATTAAATTGTTCTGACATTTTTTAATATTTGAATTTGAAATTACAACATTGTGCAATTTTCAACTTAAAAAATTCCAAAAATTAAGAAATTTCATACGGAATATTTTCGAATTTAAGCTTTTGAAATAAAAAAATGTTAGTTATGAAGCCTTAAAAGAAAAACTGTTTTAGAATTGCGCATTCAGCACTATAATTTTAAACTGAAATTATAATAATTTTAAATATGATAAATATATTATCAAATTTACTAACAAGTGACATTCAAGGTGATTGGATAAATTTTTTTACTGAAAAATAGACGAATTTTAAGTATTGTGAACCTCTGAGCTTTAAAGTTTAATTATTCTAAAAAATAATATGCTTTCTAATGGGAAATTTCGAAAATTAATGAATTCAAACTTGAAGTGTTCAAAATTTAACAATACAAAGCTTTGTTTTAAAATTGAAGCATTCTTAAATTAGGATCTTGAAACTAAGCCATAGAAAATAATTAATTTTTAAATCGTGCATCACGATTTTTAAAATTCTAATTAAAGCACAAAATTAATAACTTAAAAATGAACGATAAAGCATTTCGATGCAAGGGGAACAACTATATGTTGCTTCAAATGGGAAAATAAATTTATAAGATGTCATACTGAAGTTTACTAATAAACTATCACATTGAAATGCCAGAAAAAGTCGTGAGGTAAAAACGCGAAAAGCGAGCAGAAACATAAAAGCTTTAATGTGGAAAAAGTGAATAAATGAATTGGAAGATTACTACTTATCATTAATCAATATTTTCATTTGAGTGAGAACTGTGTCGGAAACTAATTTATGTTAATTTCTCAGGCACCGATGTCAAGCGAAACGTTTTCAACTGTATCCATGTCCCTGGCAAACTTCAAGGCCTTCTTTCGTGGTCGTGAAGTTGAGGATGCGGCAC
>JAUELO010000350.1:946156-958208 GCA_032357855.1 Amphibolips quercusostensackenii
AAAGATTCATCTTCGGGGGTTGAAATTTTTGCTATCTAAGAAAAAATTCAACTTTTTTGTTAAAAATTCATCGTTTCGGATTTAAAATTTAAATGTGTTATAAAATATACAACTTTTTATCGCCACCCTATTTCCTGTGTTCTGAGAGCGTTTTAGGTTGTAAAGTCTAAAATCACTTTTACAATAATTTACATTATATATTTTACCTTGGAGTTCTAAATTGTTTTTTATTCGTTTCAAAATGCATATAATAAAGCAATTATTATTGAATAATTAACACTATAAACGCTTAAAATTCAACCCAGAAAATTGTCGCTTTTGACCGGGAAACCCGGGAAATAACCTGAAATTTTGTTTCAAGTTTAAGTGACCAGTCTGAACTTCCACCTTGATGGGATATTCCGTTTTTTTTCCTAGGATGTAATGGAATATAAACGGGATATCCCCGATAGCCTGTCACTTTGAGGGGATCTTAAAAAGTCTCACGTGAGATACCTAAAAAATAAACCTAATAAAATAAAATAAATAAACCTAATATCTCATCTAGAACTTTTGCATATCTCCTCACAGTAACAGCATATTCTATAAATATCCTAAGATGTCGAAATTTTCAGCTTCATAGCGTATCTCGTTGATATCCCTAAGATACGTATCTCGGAACATAAATGGGATATCCCGCAATATTATGTTGCTATAAGGGTCCCAAAAAGCATACCAAACATGTCAGAGAAATATTCGAGGATATCTTATGGATATCCCATAAATGTGGTATCCTGTTGCTACTAAGGGATAATTATTTTATTTCCTAGATATTCAGAAGAGAGTATTTTTTTATTAAATTAAAAGTGAAATTCATATTGATTACAAAATATTTTTTTAGGTTCATGTTTATTGCAAGTGCAATCCACTTTCTAGTGGGTTTTCGTAGTTCCGACAGGTTTTACACGCCGTTACCTCTTTACCACACTGCAGGAGGTGTCATGACTGTAGGTCAATCTCTTCTTCATGGAGGAACTACTGTTATTAGAAAAAAGTTTTCAGCTAGTTCATACTTCAGTGATTGTGTCAAGTACAATTGCACGGTAAGATAATTTCAAAAATTATTATTCAATGAGAAATGTCTGATCAAAAAGTAGGGTTATACTTTTAAAAAGGTATTCCTTCAAAATTACTCACAGTTATGCATTAAAGATTTACTGCCATTTGAAGTAGAAGGTCTCAAAAAGATTTTTAGCGACGTAAAACAAGTTTACTTCCATAAAAAAGTTGAAACTTATAAGTTAAGAACGCTTTTAGTTTTATATCTTCAATATTCACAAACTTTCAGTTTAGAATCGTTCAATTTTGAAATTAAAATAGGTCTAATTTAAAATTGCATAATGATTTTCACATTCAATCACAATAAAATCTATTTTATTGAATATTCATTCATTTTTTTTCATTTTTTAATTAATTAATTATTGTATGTTGCAGGTGGCTCAATATATTGGTGAAATGTGCCGATATATTTTGGCAGTGCCTCCAAAGCCAGAAGAAACACAACACAAACTTCGCACAATTTTTGGAAACGGTCTGAGGCCCCAAATATGGCGAGAATTTGTGGATCGTTTTAAGATTCCTCAAGTAGCCGAATTTTATGGTGCTACCGAGGGCAATGCAAATATTGGTAAGAAAAACAATTTTATTTTCAAATCTCTTTTTCTTGAAATGAATATTCTTGTTTATAGATGATACCTATAATCCTGAATTAATAAAAGTAATTTAATTGCAGTAAATGTCGACAATACTGTTGGGGCGATTGGTTTTGTATCTCGAATAATTCCGGCTGTCTATCCAATTTCTATCATCAAAGTTGATGCAGATGGAGAACCAGTCAGAAATTCAAAAGGACTTTGTCAAGTTTGCAAGCCAAGTAAGTTGTTCTAATAGTATCAATTTTTAACATTGTTTTCAGTTTCTAATCAGATCTTCAAGATTTTAATGTAAAAACTGTTTCAAATCAGGAAAGAGCCTAATATTTTGTTTGTTTATTGATTACAGACGAGCCGGGTGTGTTCGTTGGAAAAATTATTCCCGGCAATCCTACCAGAGCTTTCTTAGGATATGTGGACCAAAAAGCATCTGAAAGTAAAATAGTTCGCGATGTCTTTTCTAAAGGAGACTCAGCCTTTTTATCAGGTCTGTAAATTATTAAAATGAATTATTCATTCAATTTCTTTATAATCTTATATTTTCTTCTGAAAGTTATTTAAACAATAGGTTTTTCATTTACAATTACTGAATATAAATAAAATTTGTATAACAGGTGATATTATTGTGGCTGACGAGATGGGTTATTTATTCTTCAAAGATAGAACAGGAGACACATTCCGATGGAAAGGGGAAAATGTATCCACGTCAGAGGTCGAAGCCATTGTTAGTAATCACATCAATTACAGGGATTGTGTCGTATATGGCGTCGAAGTAAGTTAACGTTTAAACAAATATTTTTACAAAATATTGAATACAATGGGAATATAAAAAAAATATATTTAAAAAAGTTGCCTTTTCAAAAACCGAAGAGAATCATTAAATAACTAAATGAAAAAGAAACTAAAATTTTTAAAAACTTCGGGTGCTCGCGTTCCTTAGAATTATGCGTATAAATACAATTTAGTTTTAAATCCAGCTAAATTAAAATATATAAAAAAAGTATAACAAAATCTATTTTAAAAAAATGAGTTCTTGTAAAAAATGATGAGAAAGGCTCCAAAATTTTGACAATAACATTTCAGAAATTAATGTAATGAAAAACTTAAAAAATTCTTTTCAAAAAGTAAAAATAAAATACACATCTGATAAATAATAAATATAATACAATTAGGCAAAAATAGATAAATGAATAAATGAATTACCAACAAAATTTTTTTAGGAATTTTAAAAACTAATGTTTTTAATTTCATTGATGAAATGACATCGACAGGGATTATTCACACAATTATTTAAAAGATCATTTAAAAAAAATATAATTAATATATTTTTATGTATTAAGATTGTTAAAAACAAATCTATTAGGAGTTTTTTTCAAATTTATAGATTTTAACTTTTTTAGTAAATATTTTATTTTTTAGTTATAATATAATTTTCTTTACCCCTTGTAGTAAACAAACTGTTAATATACATTTTTCTGATTCAAATTGTAAACTACTAGAAAACTGTGAATTTTTTCAAATTATTAGATTCTTTATTAGAATATTGCTTTTATAATTTTTTTTTAAATAACTTTAATTTGATGTTTTTTAAATGTATTTTATTTATTTTCATCTTTTTCCAATTTATTTATCTGCAGATATCGGTAAATAACACTTAAAGACGGGGGTTTAGGAAATTTTGAAATTTTTCATTATAATCTTATATTATGTCACTTATTTTTGCATAATATTATAGTTTTTGAACTATTTACCAAAAATATTCCAAAATGGCTTTATTGCATACAACATTTTTGAAAAAGCAATACACATTGTGATAAAAGGACTTATTTATATATTGAAGTCAGTGAACGGGCAGAGCCCTTTAGTTCACAAAAACTTATTAATTAAAAACAAGTTGGCCGCTGGACCAGGAAACGCGGAAATGACAATGAATTTACTCTTTCACTAAGAATTTTACTTTAGAAGAAAAATCTTTCCAGTTACTTGAAATATCACAAATTTCAAATCACAGGATACAATGCAATATGAAATAAGTTCGATTTAAACTTTTTTTCAATTTTAAGTCCAACTGTTAACTTTTTAAGTTATGAAATAATTTATAAATCTAAAGTCAAAATCTTTAATTTTTAAAAATTTCCATTTTAGTGTTTCATTTTTAAGCGTAAATTTTTAAGTTAAACAAACTTAATTCAAAATAAAAAGCATATGAAATAGAAAATTGTTGATAAAAAACGTTTTAAGATAATGAACTATATATATAAATTATACATGATTTTTAAAATTGAGCAGTACTTGATTTTACAAGATACTTTAATTCCATTTGAAATACTATATCCAAATATTCTTTCAGTTTGAAATACTCCATTTTAAACCCATTCAATTTAAAACTTTCTAATTGAAAAATGAACGATTTTTCAATATTTATCAATGTTTGACTGTTCATTCAAAGTGAGCAATTACAAATTAAGTATTCAAAACTAAACCGGTTGAAACTAAATTATTTGAAGTAAAAAAAACCTTGAATCTTTGAAATTTCAGATTGATAAATTTAAACTTTAAACATTACAATTTTAATGGTTCCATTTTAAACATTTTAATTTGTTAGATTGTAAGTGAAAGTATCTGATTTTGATGTATAATTATTAATTGAACAATTATTAAGTTAAAACAACTTAAAGCAATAATAATTTAACTACTGATTTAAAAAGTGTTCAGTTTACACAAAAATTTTAATCGTTAAATTTCTTTTGTTTCTAGCTTAAGAGTGCCTAAGTGATATAATTTTGAACATTTACTATTGATTCTTTCTTCAATTTAGACTTCAGATCATTGAAAATGATAACGTGGATTTATATTTTTTAACCGTAAACATTTGAACTGTTCAATTGATAATAGTTTAACATGTTTAATTTCAAGTTTTTTAATTTTTATGACCATGAAAATTTTTAGTTTACCGAAAAAAAACAGGGAATTTTTTTTCGACTAAAGCGTTCACTATGTAAAAAGAACACTTACTAAGTAAGATAAGTTTGATAGGCTAGTACCACCATGTCTATAAATATTATAGATTTGTTCAAAATATCATTTTTTAATTTAAGAAAAATTTTTATTTGAATTTTAGTTAAGCTTTAGCGTAGTAATAATTTTTTTCTTCCCTTCATCATTGATATTTCTTGAAATTATTATCGTTTATTGAAAAAAATCTTGCTTTTAAGTGAAAAATCGTCTGTTGCAGTGCGATACCGTCACACTGAATTTTGATTTACTCGGAATAGAATCATTTTTCATTATATATTCGTTATTCCTATAAGAATATTCATTGTTATTTTTTAGTTAAACTGAAGATTACACTTTTCGCAATCCGCAGCCGTGCCTGCTTTAATTTGTGGTCAGTGTCACTTTGAGATTGTCAACTTCCTCACACATTTCTTCGAAACTAGATAATTTTGTCTAACCAAACCAATTTCAGCACCGCTTCAATGCGCGAGAAGACTTTTTTTCTTCAAGTGATCAATTTTGCAGAATGTTTTTTTGCTCTCAAAAATTCCGATTTTGTTGGTTATTTCTTTTTGTACCATCGCCCTTCATTAAAAACAATAACATACAATAATTTAAAATGCAAAATTGTTTAGTTTTTATTCTTTTATTTTCATTTAGATTCCAGGGGCAGAAGGCAGAGCTGGAATGGCAGCTATTTACGATGAAAATGGCAGCTTGGACATGAATCGTCTATCTTCCGATATTAAAGAGCACTTACCAACCTATGCGAGGCCACAGTTTATTAGAATATTAACAAAGATTGATTTAACTGGTAATTTTTTACATTCGAATTTAAATTTAAATTTAAAAACTGACGAAATAATTTTTTATAATGGTAAAATAATCATCTACAGGTACATTCAAGTTGAAAAAGAAGGATCTCCAAGATGAAGGTTTCGACGTCAGTAGCATAAAAGATCAAATTTATTATTTAGATCCAAAAACGGGTTATGAATTGCTAACTCCTGAAATATACGATCTGTTACAACAAGGCAAAGTTCGATTTTGAGAATCCAAAACTGTAGAAAACGTATACTGAATATTTTTCCAAACACTTTTCTTATTCAAGTGATACTCCAATTGTAAATTTATTTATAGATATAGAAAAATATTTTCAGTATATTTATAATTAGTTAGAAATCAAATTTGGAATTTTTGGTATTTCAAAATAACAGGTTTGACAAAAAGTGGATGCTAAAGCCAGAAAAGTTATGCACCATTAAAAAATGTCTTGTCTGTAGCAAAAGACAGAACGAAAAAACTTTAGGTTTTTCAATTTCCAAAAAAAAAAGAGTTAAACATGGATTAACTCATATAATGCTTCTTAAAAATAATTTTTAAGTGCGCTTTTTTTTTATTTTGAAGTCACTTTGTTCCTTCCATTTTTAATTGTGACTTAAACATTTTTAATGAGGTGCAGATCAATTTAAGTGCTTTACAGATTTTTTTTATTTGACGAAGAACTTTAAATTTTAGTACATTTTTCTAAGTATTAAAAATTGTAGTTAAGGCACTTGAATGAAATCTAAAGACTGTTCCAATTCACAAGAAAAATACAAAAGAGAAAATATGCCGGAGAATTGCCCTTTGAAAATCTAAAGCAGTGGTTTAAAATATTAATTTTTCACCCGTTATCAGTAAAATACAATGTAAATAGAAAGCTGCATAATATTATTACAAACTCGGAGATGTGAGGGCAAAACATTTCATCTAGCAAAGATATTAGAATGTAAAAATTAGAAAATAAAAATGAATTCGTTAATTATTTGAATAAGGTCCAATTTTTAATGTTTTAGAAATAGGACTGATGAAAGTTTTTGGCAAGATTGTTTTCGAAATAACGTTATACGTGTAAATACGTAATATAATTTTGCTTTGATAATGGTAACTGGTGATACCTCGTACCTATCGCGCAATAATTTGTATATTAGTTAATAAGGTTTTGGACGCATCAATAATTTTATAAAATTATTTTTAATAAAAATAATTGCATTTATACTTCTCTTGAATAATTTCTTGTCGAATCTACTTTTGCGAAGTGGATAGTTCCGAGATGCTGGTGCGTATATTTATTCTGGGAGGAATAAAAATTCTGAAAAAATATATCTTCTGGAAAAAAGGCATAATAATTCTTTAAGGTCATTTTAATTATTTTATATAATTTTGGAGTCAAAAGGAATAATGGTTATTTTCATTTCTCCTTGGTCATTTATTGTGAACGATAGGTTAATAAATATAAGGACAAATTATAATAATAATATTTTAATTTGAGGTGCAATTTGCAGTGGGTTGGAGTGCAGTAAGCGTAGGCGTATAAAAGATTGTGTTACAAAAAAAAGATAAGATGATAATGTGATGAGATTCCTTTTTATAGTTTTGAAACTCACGTTTTACGTTCTACAGCAGGAGTTTTCTGCATTTTATGCAATTATGAATTAGGATTAATTAATAATTAGAAATTGTATTAAAAAATGTTTTATTAAGAACGCTTTTGTCTATTTATAATACTGGAGTTGATTTTAGTTTCCAACGTTAACGGAATAGCAATTGTTTGAATAATTACTGCACAAGTTTGTACGCTTTGTAATCTGCTAGATGCGTGTATGTTTTTCGGCTGCGAATTGTGGTGCGAAAGTAAATTATTGTCTTTAGTGTGGTGAATACAGAAACGTGATCAAATTCAATTATTATGTAATGATCTTATTATATATAAATAGGAAATAGGTGATTCAGGATTTGTTTGTATGATAAAGCCGTTGTTTTATTCGCTACAATTTAAGAAGTACACAGAGTGCAGTTTAAGATTTAGGAGACGTTGTTGTTTGTTATCTTTTAAGAATAAAATTGTACTATTTTCTAATCTAGTCCTTTTTATTACACGCATATATAAACGATTTTCAATTAGATTTCAATGGATGTTCTTGAAACACTTTTGTCCTACTATCAAAGAGACTACAGCACATATGGTGGCCAGCTTTTTTAGTCCATACTGATAAAGTTTTGAAAAATACATAGGCATACCTTTTTTGTAATAAAATAGTTAGTTTTTAGCTTTTCACGTGTCTCTCCATAAACATTCACATATCTGAAATGTGAATGAATTTGAATATACAGACAATTTTAGCACATTTTTATAAACATTTTCCTAATCATTTTGAATTTTAACTGGCTGAGCGTGACCAAATCAGTTTGAAACATTTCATTTTCTAAATTTTATTTTTAACATTTTTAAATTTCTGAAAAGAATTTTATTTTAGACAATTTTTTAGAATATATAGACATCTTTGGAACATTTTTAAAAACTTTTGCTAAATCATTTTGACTCACCAAGCCTGCCGGTACTTCAAGTAACACATTAATTTAGACACAAATTAGAGTAAAATAGTCTAGTTGAAAAGCTTTCCTGCACTGTATCACTTTATTCATGTCTTGTTTTTGAATACAATAACTTTATGCTGTTATTTTAATGTAAAACAAATAAATCTGGATTCCCACCAGTGGTATGATTTTAGTACCACTCAAGTCTGTTTTTTCTGAGTCTTATTGTAATACCTGAAACCAGCCCTGAAATAATGCTTTGTTTTTACAGTGCGCGTTATAAAGTACATTTATATAGTACATATATCTATGAAAACTGATAACAATTATTACGTTATTTAGAACTTCGATCCACTCGCGTCTTGGAATCTAAAATTGAAATCTATTTGCAAATCGTACATCATTTTATCATACCCTGACCCTGGAGGGAATTTGAGAAAAAAAATTTGACTTTTCTTTCATCTTTAGATAGTGATTTAGATTTTACAGAATGCTTTTTCGCTTCCCTGAAAAGTTCCGATTTTGTTGGTTATCTGGTTCTGTTCTGTCACCCTAGTAGATTTTCCTATAGTTTTGTAAAAAAAATTTGGGAAAATGACAACAAAATTCTACTTGTAAATATCATTTTTTTACTAAAATTCGAACACTTGCGAAATTTTAGAATGACAAATTTTTACCAAAATATTATAATCTTCAAATTATTGATTTCCAACGTTGTACAATGCACAAGGTAGTTTTTATGTCTGAAATAATGATTTATAACTGTTAGAGAAAAGTCAGGGAATTTTTAGGCCACGCTGTTTCTTCCATTTAGACGCATTTAAAAAAATTAAATCTTTTTAAATTTTGAAAAATTTTGTATGTTCTGATTTTTAATAAATTAATTTCGTTAACTTTTTATGTTGCGACAAACTTGAAATTTTTTTCAAATTTTCAGAAGTACCATTTTTTTAAAGGTTTTCAGATTTACTAAAGAAGATCTTATATCTGTGCTCAAGATACCTTTAAACCATTTATAGCAGGTGAGAATAATTTAAAAAAATTGTTTATTACGCTCTAAAGAAAAAAATGAAGAAAAGTTATTTTTGAGATTGGCACTGTCTAGCTCATTGAAATCCAAAGTTTTGTGATCAAATATGAGAGAACTAAATGTTTCATTGCAAAAAAATTAGAAACAGGTGCTATTTGGCAATTGTTTAAGCAATTTTTAGAAACAAATTCACAGTCTGGATATTTTTCGAGGAAAATAGGCTCAATTTTTTTACGGAATCTACTCAGAATATCTTTCTAATGACTCTTTGCAAATTTACAAGAATTATCAATTATTTTAACAATTTTCATAAACAAAGTCAGAGTTTGGCTATTTTCGAACGAATAGGCTTAATTTTTATTTGCAAAATTGACTAAGAATGTCTTTGCGATAACTCTTCCCTATGATACTTTTCAAATTGACAACTGTTGTTAATTATTTTTTTTAAATTCATAGGCAAATTTAGATTTTCGCTTTTTTGTAAGAAATATGCTAAATTCCTGTTTACGGAATCAACTAAGAAGACCTTTCCATTGATTTTTTGCTATGATACTTTTCTTGAAAAATAGCCGAACTCTGAATTTGTTTATGAAAATTGTTAAATCATAATAATTCTTGCGACCTTGAAAATTATTGTAGCAAAAAGTCATAGAAAAGACATTCTTAGATGATTTCATAAAATATTGAGCCTATTCGTTATAAAAAACTGTGAATTAGTTTATAAAATTCATAATCAAGCATTAATCTATCTCATACTTTACACCATAACTCTTGATTTTAATCAGCTAAACATTGCCAATTTCGAGCAATAAATTTTGTTAATTAGTTTATTTATAACGTAATTAAAATTTTTTTTTTAATATTCTCACCAACTGTAAATTATTTTTAGATAGTTTTAGCACATATATAAGACGACCTTTGATAAATCCGAAAATCGTAAAAATAATGGTACTTCTGAAAAGTTGAAAAAACATGTAAACTTTGTTGTTAAATAAAAAATTAAATAAACTTTTATCAAAAATCCAAACACTTGATTCTTTACTTACTTATAAAAAGCTTCTATTTAAAAGAAAGAAGTCCAAATCGAATAAATAATGTAGGTTGAAGATTGATTTGACACCAGAACTTTTTTCGACTAACTGTGCGCAGGTTTGCTGGGCTTTGCGCTGCAGTTGAAAGGTAAAATTTTTAAGAGAGTTGCATTCTATGAAAAAAAATCAATACCTCTGTATAACCTACCATAGTGTCATACCCTAAAATTTAGTTTGCTTTAAATTTACCTCTAATTTGGTTTATTCAGTAATTTGTAATAATTCATTAAAAAGTGACAAAATATCGACTTTAGGGCCTAATTTTTAGCCCATTTTTTTAAAAGTGACAAGTTTTCTCCTAAAGGGATGAATTATTTAATGCAATATCTTAACCACGTAATCTAAAGGGCAACATTCAATCAAGCAAAAAGCCTTTTTTCGAAAAATGGTCTTGTTGTTGGTTTCTTGTTAATTAATCGAAAATATGCTGGATTCGTGCGCCTGCGGACGAGCAACCCGCCATCGAAGAATGCCCATGATGAACCGAAAACAGGCGCCCGCCTGTTTTCTGATCATCATAGGTACTCTTCCCGTGGGAGCTTGCTCGTTTCCAGGCGCGTAAATCCAGCATATTTTCGATTAATTAAAAAGAAAACAACAACAAAATCTTTTTCAAAAAAAGGCTTTTTGCTTAATTGTATTTTTCCCTGTTGATTGAGTAATTAAAATATTGCATCAAACAATTCATCTTTGTAAGAGAAAACTTTTAATTTGTAATACATGGGCTAAAAATCATGCCCTAGGAAGCACCTTAAGGTATCATGCAAAAAGTATTAAAATCAGGAATTCTTCTGTTTTGCAGTGACTCTTTTTTTTAAACAGAAGTATTATTTGAACTCTAATATATTTGCGTTAAAATAAAAAATTGAATTTTGAGGGAGGAGTTTTTGCATTTGTCGCTTCTATCAGGCGATAAAGGATTATTGCATAAACCCCCGTAAATGCTTGAATATAATTAAAATAATAAATTTAAAAAATAGGTTTTTATATGTGAATAAAAGGGGGACTATAATTTATTTACAAAACATAACCTCAAAATTGCTGATCCCTTTCGGTAGCTATTATCAATTAATAATAAAGTACACCATACGTATGCTACGAAGTAAAGCATATTTTATATTTCTATATTAAAAATAAATATATATTTGCTAACGTTGAAACAGGTGAAAAGTTCTTGGCAATAATATTGAGTATTTAAGCATGACCTCACGGTCATGGTAGGATAGATGGAAATGTCAGGAAGGTTAACAATATAGTTGGTACATATTTACATGTGAAAGCATATGACTTTTTGGAAAAAATATACTTAACGTAAAAGTGAGTTGTAAATGTATAAATAGTAATCTTTTTAAAATGTGGAATGCATTTGCGCAATTATGTTTCATCTTTTTGTCGGTTGGTGACTTTTCAGTTTCACGAAATCACGAAATAAAATATCCAAAATTTGCGCTGTTGGTACTCAAACCTCAAATTTTTGTTATTTTATTTCGCGAAACTGAAAGGTCGTCAACCGAAAAAAGGATTAAACATAATTGCTTAAATGCATTCTACACATGAGAAATATTACTATTAATACATTGATAACTTACATTTACGTTAAAAATATTTTTTCCAAAACGTCGTATGCATTCAAACGTAAATGTGTACCAACTATGCTAACCTTCCTGACATTTCAAAATCCTATTATGACCGTGATGTCATGCTAAAATACTCAACAGACCTTTTCATCTTGAATATCGAACAACTTCACGCATGAGGAATTTAACATGCATATCTTTACTTTTCTAGCAGCTTTAACATGCATATGCTCTACTATTCTAGGGTCTCTAAGGTCCGAATTATTCAAGATGAAAAGGTGTCTATTGAGTATGTGCGCTTAGACG
>JAUELO010000350.1:1151507-1164518 GCA_032357855.1 Amphibolips quercusostensackenii
AGAATCTGGTCCGCCCGGACAATAAACGCAGATGTTTCCTGTCATGTTTATATGAGGACATCTGTGAGGTTTGCACATCACTGCCACGACTGCTATCTAAAAATAAAAATAAAAAATGTGCACGAATTGAAATTAAGAAATTACAGGCCTCAGACCCACTTCAGAGATAAAAAATAGTGTAAACAGTGTCACAAATTTGAAAAAATAGTGTCGAAAAGTGTGCAATAGAAAATTGACTTCATTTTTTAAGCAAAATTTCAATTTTTCTAACCTAACATTTTAAAAGTAATAATAATTAACTTCAATGCATATCCAAAATGTTATTTTTTAGTCTATAAATTATCAAAATTCCTATTTATTTATCGCAGGCTTCACAGCCTTTTCCTTATTCTCCTATTTTTCTCGCCTTTCCACTTAAATGCGAACTGAATTAATAGAACCCAATAAGAAAATGTAACTATCTTTAATTTGAAGTTCATTCTTTTTCTTTGCAAAGTCTACTATTAAATTTTTGGTTAAAAATTCATTTTTTTTTGCTTAAAAATCTTATAATTTGGTTCAAAATTGAATTATTTTGTTGAAAATTTAGTTACTTTCTTGAACATTCACCTTTCTTGTTTTAAAATTCAGCTTTTTCTGCAGAAATCGAATCCTTTTTGGTTAAGAAATGCAAATGTTTGAATAAAAATCAACATTTTGTTGAAAAGTCATCCGTTTGGTAGAAAAATCGTCTTTTTGGCTCGCAGATTCAACATGTTGGTAGAAAATTCAACTATTTGGTTAAAAATGTATGCACTTTATCAAAAATGAGTTATTTTTATTCAAAATTAATTTATTTATCCGAAAATGTTACTATTACGTTTTTGATTAAAAATGTTTTTTTTTTTAGTAGAAACTTCAACTATTTGTATGAAAATTCATCTTTCTGGTTTGAAAATGTATCTCTTTCTGTAGAAATTTCACCTTTTTTGGTCAAAAATGCAACTGTCTGGATAAAAATTAACTTTTTTTTTAAATTCACTTTTTTTTGTAGAAAATTCGTGTTTTCGGCTAGCAAAATCAACAACTTTGTAGAAAATCTAACCGTTTGTTTAAAAATTTTTGTATTTTGTAGAGAATTCATCTTTTTTGGTAGAAAATTAATCTTCTTAGACGAAAACTCATCTCTTTTGGTGGAAAGTTAATCTTTTTTATTAAAAATGCAACTGTTTGGTTGAGGATTCAACGATTTTGTTAGAAATTCATCCTCTTTGGTTCAATTCAACTGTTTTTAATTTAAAATAAAAATCTTTTCTTGGTAAAATAGAAGAGTAAAGAAATAGTGGCATTAGCAGACAACTTTAAGAAAATAGTGTCATTTTTTCTGAAATAGTAGCAAAATAGTGTCAACGCTCAAAAAAAGTGTTGAATAGTGTGAACTGTGATGAGTCCGTGGCCTGTAATTAACATACCTCAAAAATAATGTAATAATATAATATAACTTACACCACTGGCTGTCCTCACAGGCTTTGCCTTCAATTTTGGTAAAAGAATCTTTTTCACATCTGCAGGAACAGCTGCTATGATATCAACAAGTCTTGGAGAAGATTCCAAACTATATTTCGAAGATATTCGAGTTTTTAGTTTATTTAAATCTACATCTCGGTTCTGTCGATGAGCAGTTAATAATTCCTTAATTATCTCTCCTATTGACATCATCTTGCGCTCTTCTTTGCTCTCGGCAAAGCCTAAACAATATAAAATCAATTGAAATATGGTAATATATTACAAAAAATAGAATCAATTTCAATTTACTATAGTTTTCAAATTAATTTCACCATAAGCCACTCTTACGTACCTACCAAAAGGCATCAATGTACAATTAATTTGTTTAAAATTAAAGAAAACTTGCATAGAAGCTATTTATTTTCATCTTGTGAAAAACGTAAAAAACACTTATTTCAACAGTTTCCAAAACCATTTTCATAATTATTAAATATACAGAGCAATAGAATAGTAAAAATAACTTTAAACTTATGCTATACTTTTAAATAAGTGAACACAAATTGATTGCAAAAGCATTAAGGACATTAGGTTCAATAGAGGTTATGTTAAGATTATTTCGATTTTGCTGTAAAACATGAGAGTAAGTTTGAGATTTAAATTTGATAATAGACAATAATGATCTTACATTACCTCTCGAATTTTTCACCATGACTAAAAGTTGAGTAAACTAATGTAAAGAAGCAAATTAGTTCAACACATGCTAAAGTGTCTATAACCTCTTCTATTATTTTTGCGGAACTGCGTCTCCTGCTTGAGCAGCTGATTAGTCAGTTGGTCGATGGTCACGTGTCACTTGACAGGTCTTAAAAAAATATTATCGCACCACTGCTGACCGCGACTTCCCCTACTCGCTCTGATCCCACTACCACTTTTCAAAAAATGTTGACATTTAACGTAACGTATTTAATAAGTTAGTTTCAATTTATGAATGGTTATCAGTGATAGATAAACACAAATTCAACCCAAATTGTTTTATATGGAACACTTATATGCCTATCCAGAGTTCTCAATGCTCTCTGCTACTTGTTTCCTCAACTGTTAAATTTTGATATTAACTTTTTTGAATGGATTTAATTTTCCAAATCAGTCAGATAATGAGGGTGAAGCGCAAGGGGAGGGTATACTGTATAATTTATTTTAAATTTTAGTTTTATTTAAATAACATCAAATTTTTAAAAAAGAATTTGTTATTCGATTGATTTGTAATAAATTGAAAATCAGAATAGTGAAAATCAATTTTTTAAAAGTTTTTTAAAGTAGAATTGTTAAAAAATAATTTGTAATACGATTGATTCATAAGAAATTAAAAATCAGCATGTTGAAAATCAATTTTCTTAAGTAAGAAAGAAAAATAGAAAACAAGAGAAGAAGAAAGAAAATGAAATAGATGAAGAAAATAAGAGAAAAATAAGAAAAAAATGAAAATAGAAAGATATTCGTAGCGTATGTTTTACCCTTTGAATTTGAATTTTCGTTTCAATATTTGAAAAATTTCATAATTTTTCAATAGAATTTCTAATACGATTAATTCGTAAAAAATTAAACCTGAACATAGCGAATATCAATTTTTTCAAAGTAAGAATGAAAAAGAGAAAAAGAATAAGGAAATTAATTGTTATACGATTAATTTATAAGAAATTAAAAATATAAACAGAGTGAAAATCAATTTTTTTAAAGTAAGAAAGAAAAAGAGAAAGAAAAGAGAAGAATAAGAAAGTAAAGAAAGGCAACGAAGAAAACAAATGATAAAGAAGAGAGAAGAAAAATAAAAAGATAATCGCAGCATATATGTATTACAATATGAATTTTAGTTTTAATATTTATATAATTTTAAATTGTTTCAAAATAATTTGTTATGCGATTGATTCATACAAAATTAAACATTGACATGGTGAAAATCAATTTTTTTAATGTAAGAAAGAAAAAGAGAAAGAAGAGAAGAAAACAAAAGAACAAATGAGAAGAAGATAATTAAAAAAGGTAAAGAAGCAGAAAGAATAAACAAGAAGAAAAGAACAAGAAAGAAAAAAGAAGAGAAAAAGAAAATGGAAAACCTACAAGAAAAATAAAAAATATCACAGCATGTATTTAGCATGTATTTATCTTCTTCCTTTTCCTTTTCTATCTTCTTCTTCTTTCTTTACCATTCTTTTCTTCTTCTCTTTTCTTCTTTTGTTTTCTTCTTTACTTTCCCTTTTTAACAAAATTGATTTTCACCATGTTGATGTTAAATTTCTTGTGAATCAATCGTATTAAAAACTATTTTTAAACAATTTGAAATTATATAAATATTAAAACTAAAATTCAAATTCATATTGTAATACATTTACATATATGCTACGAATACCCTCTTATTTTTCTTCTTTTTTCTTTCTCCACCTTTCTGAATTTTCTTCTTATCTTGGTTTCTTCTTTACTTTCACACTTTCTTTCATATTTTCAGAAAATTTATTTGCACAATGTTGATTTTTAACTTTTTACGAATCAATCGTATGACAACTTATTTTTTAACATTTTCAAGTTATTTGAATAATAAAACTAAAATTCAAATTCAAATTGTAATAAATATGCTACGATTAACTTTTTGTTTTTCTTGTAGGGTTTTCCTTTTCTTCTTATGTTTCTCTACTTTCTTTCTTACTTTCAAAATATTGATTTTCACCATGTTGATGTTTGATTTCTTACGAATTAATTGTATTAAAAATTATTTTGAAGTAAATTGTAATTATTTAAAGATTATAACCCTAACTCTAATCTCAACATTCTATCCCATATTAAACAAAATAACAATGTATTCGATTTCGTATTTACAGATCCATTTATTATAAATTTCATTCTTTCATTTCATATACATATACATATATACTACCAATCTAACTTTTAAAAAAATTTGAACAGGTCATTTAAAAGGAATTGGTCAACTATTCTCTAGTGATTAAATGCTCATCTTAAATTTTATGTGAAAGAATGCAATTAGAAAAAGTTTCTCCTCTACGAAAATATTTCAGTGAAGGGCGAATTACTTTGTATTTATATTATTTAAATTGTAAAAACGATTTCTGTGTATGCGCCGATGAAAAAGGCACGTAAAAAGTGCTAAATAATTATCGTGCAATTGTCAAAAAATCTGTTATGAAATACAAATTAGACCAATTTTTTAAATGACCCCAAAACCGTTTACAAAAAAGCGACCCGAACACATCAAACATTTCACGCCAGCGTAATTTTAATATAACATCCGCTCAAAGATAATACTCCTCTCCCTTTTTCTTTCACGCTTAACAGTTTTTTAAGATTTTTTCAGACTTAATTAAATAGAGCAGAGCCTCGGTTCTTTAGTCTAGTGCCTTGAATTCTACAATGATTCTGTTTAAAAATTGCCCACGAAGCAATAGGAAAACGAACAAAGTGGAATACGACGAATGAAATATTCAACAACATGGGCTCGATTATACCTTAACTAGCCTGATCTTATTCCAAAGAAAAACGTTTCGAACGTCTTTAACATTAATTTACGCATTCAATCCTTGAAATTGGAACACTTCCTTGCGTTATTTGTTAAAAGCCATCGGTTTCGACATGTCTATTTCTGGAAACATCATTTGCATGTGGTTGTCGATTATCTGGAATAATTCTTGTGGCTGAGGTATTCTACCTGTTTCCAACTTCGACCACACAGGAACGTCTGTAATATTTTAATTTATAATTTTGAAAGGTAAAATAAAATTATTTAAGTACCCTTACGAAAAATTATTATAGAAAAATCAGTATAGTCCTTTAAGGGATTTTCCACCATTTTTTCTCGATTATACAAAATTTAGGATAGAAAATCATTATATAGAAACCGATTACAGGATAATTAGCATTACAATAAATAATACAAAAATATTAAAGGAATCACTGTAAAAAAGGTAAAAAACTAAAAAAAACGATTTATTTTAGACCACTCATAATCTCGTGACATTATTATTTATTATTTTATTATTATTATTATTGATTAAAAAATAAGGAAGGTCATTGTTCTTTCAGGCTTAAGTTGGCTAAAGCCCAATATGTCTAGAGCATTTTTTATAAGAGTTGGACTTTTGTAATAGTCTGTACGGGGATGTCCCGGTATATATCATGTCACGAACGAATTTTTGTAATGCAATCGACTTTCGATTTTTGATTATCGATCTCCCTCTCTCCTTACAATTTATTTGTTTACCTGAAAAAGGAAATCCATATATTTTTTTTGAAACTGGTCAACATTAACCCGTGCCCCGTGCTTTACAAATTAACATTGGGTTTTAAACGGGAAAAGCTAGGTTTTCGAAAAAATTGAAAAAGTATGAACTTGTTATTAACTTTTTGTAAATTAAAGTTTGGTCTCTTTTTAAGAAATTTTCAAGGAATAATTTTCACCAAGTATCTTTTTAATTTAAACCATCCAACCCCCTTGTATTGTGCCCGGAAAATGTCCTAAGAAATGCAGAATAGCAGTTTTCTGTAAAATTCATGATAAAAACAGCATTTTTTTATTTTTTCAACATTAATTATTTTTATTCTATAAGTGGCAAGTTTCCAAGTATTTCTAAACTAATTCTCAATTGTTTAACAATTATTATTTGTTCAAAGATTTTTTCCCAGTAAATCGTGAAAAGTTGCTATTTCTCGGGATAAATGACATATATTATGTATTACAATTTTGATACATTTTATTAAATGAATAATAATTGTTTAAATAATTGAAAATTAGTTTAGAAATACTTTTAAACTTGTCGCTTATCGAATAAAAATTAATTCATGTTGGCAAAGATGAAAAAATACCGTCTTTGGCATGAATTTGACTTAAAACTGCTATTTTCTATTTTTTGGTGCATTGTCCGGGCTTTGGGGGTTACGGGGTCAAAATTAAAAGTTATTGTCTGAAAATTATTCCTCGAAAATTTCTTAAGAGGTGAATAAACTTTCATTTACAAAAAATTAATAACAAGTATTTTTTCCATTTTATCAAAAACCAAAATTTTTCCATTTAAACCATGTTATTTTCCAAAAGCCCAGGTCACGGTTATAGTGTTGCCCGATTTAAAAAAAATAGGAAATGCCCTTTTCCAGAAAATGAAAAAATTGGTGAAGGGAGGATCAATGATCAAAAATCGAATTTTTACGGGTACATATAAATTTAAACCACCCTATTTTTCATAAATAAACTGTGCACAACCTAGGTCTTTAAATTCCCTTGACATATCTTTAAAATCGCTTAAAATTTCACTGAAATACACAAAAATTCGTCAAAATTTCTTCAAATCCCTTTATACCTTTGGAAACATTTTCAAATCCATTAAAATCTTTGAAAACTTATCAAATCCGCAGAAATCCCTTGGAATCTTTTAACCCCTTTCGAATTCCTTTGAAATCTCAGAAACCTTAGAAATCTTTGACAAAAGTTATAAATCTGTAGAAATAATTTTAAATCTTTTTAAAAGAAAATAATTTATTCCCTAAGGTTCTCCAGAAATCCCTGGAAATTTTGAAAATCTTCTAAAATCTTTAAAGTACTTGGAAATCTTACAAAATCCCTTAAATCTTGTGAAATTAATTAAAATTCTTTGAAATCTTCCGAAATTCTACAAAATTCTTCGACATCCCTTCAAATTTTTGAAATCTCTTGAAAATTGTTTAGAATCTTTTAAAATAACTTAAAATGTTTTAGAATACAGTAAGATTTCTTGAAATCTTGTGAAATACCTTCAAATAATTTGAAATCTTACGTTAAGCAAATAAATAAATTATTCGTTTGTAGTTTCTCTATTTTTGAAAAACTTCTTTCAGTACTATTTTAACATTATTTACTTCTATACCGATTTTCTTATACTGATTTTTCTAGAGTCACGAAATAATGATAAGAAATTAATTATAGGAAAATCATTAGAGCCTGTACTGAATTTTCTATAATATTTTTTCGTAAAGGTAACAAGTATATTTTGCAAAGAATATGATACCGTAGTTAGTTGTTTTTTTAATAATTAAATGAATTGAAATAAATCTTACCATTGAAGTGGATTTCGAAAGCGCCGGAAGAAATCAGTTGGCCTTCGATAGCATTGCTCATAAAAAAGAGCAAAATACAAGCGTAGAGACGATTGTCGATACACCACTGCCAAACGAAAGGTGCTGGCTGGCCTATCCATTGGAATATATTAACTCCGCTGAGTATTAGAACTATGATTAGAATTTTTGCTATCCCCTGAAAATGAGAAAGATTTGATTTAAAATTTGGTCCACGGTTACTAAAACTATTAAAAATTTCCCGAAAGAACATTTAGGGTAACCGGTTTAATCTAGGCAAAAAATTCCCGGTCATTTCCCTGTTCGCAAAGAATTTTATTTTAAATTGAATTTTATTTTTTAATTTAAATTTTTCAATCACTAAAATAAAAAAAATTTTAACTCTTAGAGCTAAAATTTTTTCATTTGAAAAAATCAAAACTGAACTGGAAATTAAAGCACTCAGAATGGAACTTTTATAAAAGCTTACAAAAAATTTAATTGAATCACTCAATAACTTACATGTATAAAATGGAAGCTTTTAATACTTTTCAAGTGAACAATTTTTAATTTAACGCCGTTACAATACAAAATTAAAACTTTTGAACTTCTATCATTTCTAATGCTCTGAAGTGAAGAATCAATCAATTGTTATTTATACATCAAAATTCAAGACTTTCACTGACAAATTAATTTTTTTGTATGGTACAATTAAAATTGTAACGTTCAGAATCCCGAAAAATAAAATTTCCGACATTATAAAATATCTGACGCTATAAAACTGCTGATACAGGAAAACTTTCGAATTATAAAATGAAAAATATGTTCGTAAAATAAAAGCATTTTATTTTATTTATTATTTTTTATTATATTATTTAACAATTTCTTAATTGCTTAGATTCAGGAATTTTATAATTCATAAATTTTACTGTTTCGGACATTTTACAGTCTCAGATATTTTATGTCGGAAATTTTATTAATCCGGAATTTTTAATTGTCAGCCACTTCTGATGTTGAGAATATTATATTTCAAATTTTTTCTTTTTCGGAAATTTTCTTTTTCGGGGTTTTTCAGTCACACCCGAAAATTTATCTCTGGTTGAAAATTTAACTGCTGTGCTGAAAATTCTTTTTTTTTATGAAAATAAAATTTTTCAAATGAAAATCTAACTATTCCATTTTCGGTTGAAAATTTATTTAGTTAGGTTGAGGATTCAACCATTTTGTTGAAAATTCATCGTTTTGTTAGAATTCAACTATTTTTTATTTAAAATTAAAAGCTTTTTTGATCAAAAATTCAACTACTTTGTTGAGGGTTGAACTACTTTGTTAAAAATTAATTATTTTGGGTTTCATGCTTTTCGGTTGAAAATTAAACTTTTGGTTAAAAATTTAACTTTTTGATTGAAAATTCTTCTTTTTGGTTTGAAAATTCATCTGTTTTGTAGAAATTCTAATTTTTAGGTCAAAATGCAACTGTATGGTTAAAAATGAACCTTTTTTGGTTAAGAATTCAACTATTTTTCTGGAAATTCGTCTTTTTCAGTAGTATTCAACTATTTTTTATTTAAAATTACAGTTTTTTTTTAGTTGAATTACTTTAGCAGAAAACTGCTCTGTTTGGTTGTATATTTAACTATTTTGTTAAAAATTTGTTATTTTTTTGGTCAAAATTCTTTTTTTTTTTACTTAAAATATAAATATTTCATTTTTGGTTGAAAATTTATCTTTTTTAGTTGAAAATTAAATTATTTGGTTTGAAAATTTTATTATATTGTTTAAAAAATCGTTTATTATGTGTAGGAAAAACATGTTTTGGACTAAAAATTTAGGTATACTATTTCCGGTTGACAATTAATCTTTTTTAGTTAAAAATTTAAGTATTTGGTTAAAAATCTACGTATTTGGTTGAAAATTCGTCTTACTGATTTAAAAATTCATCTGTTTTGGAAGAATTTTTTTTTGTTTTGTTAAAAATGTAACTTTATGGTTAAAAATTAACCTTTTTTGGTTCAGGATTCAAATAATTTTTTGTTAATTGGTATTTTTTGGTAGAATTTTACCGCTTTTGATTTAAAATTAAAATATTTTTAATTGGAAATTCATAACTTTGGTTGAAAAATTAAGTACTTTACGTATTTAATTTTTAACGTTAAAATGTATAAATTTTTTAATTTTGAAAGGATTCAGAACCAACATCTATACTAAATTATTATTCTGTTTTCAATCCTGGAACTACAGTTCAAATTTAAAAATCATTAATAAATTCATATTTACAGATGATCAACTCAAAAAGTCTTTTTTCGAAAATTTTCAATTTCAAAAGTTTTTAATTTTTCATTTTTAAAATAATTTTCAAAGTTAAAAAATGAACTTAACAAAAAAAAGAGTTAAAATCAAACTTATTTTCAGTTACATTACATCATGTGATACGAAATTTGTGACATTTCAAATCAAAAATAAAATTCACTGTGATTTCTCAGTTTTTTCCGATCTAAAAAAATTCAATGTTTAATGTTCCAGCGGCGACTCTGACATTATAAAAAAGCCAGTTATATACATTCTTACCAGGAACTTGGCCATTAAAATGCTATATCCTGGGGGATTGTAGTTCTCGCCATGAATTTGCAGTTCCGGATACTTCTGTCTCAGAATGCCAATATATTCTTCAAATACTTTTCTGTATCCACAAGAGTAGCTGAGATAAAAAAAAACTTTAAATTCCTTTGATAAAAAAATATTCTAATAACGCAGAGTAATAAGAATTAACAATATAACAAAGTTGTGAAATAAACGATTTGTTTATGCAATATACACAAGCGCTAAAGAATTCTGAATTATATATATATATATATATATATAAAATTGGTTAAAATAAATTTATTTTTATTATAAAACAAATCATTGGACTGATAATGATATAATGAATCGAATTGATTTCATCTCGAAAGATAAAATTCCAGACTTTACATTTTACCAATATTTAAAAGAACACAAAATTCTGAATTAAAACCTCGAATTCTTAAATAAATTCAACCACGAATACAATATTTTTAATATTGCTAGCAAAATATTAATAAAATACTTAGGGAAAATTTAATTAGCCATGAGATAAACAGAAATGCTGATGCACGATTTTCAAACCTAACCTCTTTGATGGAATTTTCCGACAACTTTCCTTCAATTTGTTGAATAAATAAATATTTCCCAAAATATCATAAACCTAAATGAATCAAATTTAAGATTAAAGAATTCTCACCAGTAGAAAAATTTCAATGTGGGCCCCGTTTTGGAACCAAACTTGGTTAGGGGAACATCTTCTTTTCCTTGCACTCTCGACTCGAGAACGCAAAGAAGGACCAGAATTAGACACGAAATTAACTTTAACGAAGACATCATTGGCTTTTCATTAAAACAATGAAGAAAGCAAATAAATAGACTGCTTTATACTAAAGATAAGATATCACAAATCACGATGAACTGCACTAATAAGTATGTGAACGAAAGTCGTCGAGTATCGATGAAAAACACAGTTTTTGATCACTGAGAACTTTACAAAAAGTCGGAAAAAACACTCATTATGATCGTCTAAATATTAACTTTTCCTTAAGTAATTTCTTTATATGACGAGGACAAAAATTTATTCATTCACGTAGTCCATATTTCAAAGGTATTTAATTTTTAAAGCGACCTCTACCCTTAAAAATTTATGTTTTGCTACTCGCGCAGGATTTTTAACTGATTTTTCGGATACGATGTTATGAGATAAAATTGTGTTTTTGGGCTTGAATGACAGTTAGACTTTTTAACAATGTTTTCCACAAAGTGTCGAATATTTATACCCTCGTCGATTATAGTGAGAACTATGGGTAAGTTCTGCATGCTCCAAATATTGTGCAACATAACCTTACTTTTCTTAATTTTTATTTTAAAGATAATTTAGTATTTTTGGTAAACGGTAACTTAACAATTTATTTGAAGGATTTTTATGCGGTTTTATAAATGATGCGTTTGAATTTTTTCTTTTTAAAACAGATAACGCCGGTTTGCAGTTTTATGTATTTTACGCTTTATACAACAAAAAATGACCAATAACAAACTTTTTTTATTTATCAGCATTTTTACGATATTAAACTCAGAATGGCTAAACCTACACTAACGTGAAGCGACTTCATAATACGATATCCACGCGAAGAACCTAACTTTATTAGAAATTTAGCGAGCAGAAAAATTAAAATTCGAATTTTTCTAACATTTTTAATCAACTTTTAAAACTCATACATGTCCTAAATCCTTAACAAAATCCACATTTTATAGTATTAATTTAGACATTTTTAAATACTTAGATTGATTCCGAAAAAAAATATTTAAAAAGACTTCCAAATTTAACACTCCCAAACTTGAAAGTTTTCTTTAAATTTTAACATTGAACTCTAATATGTGGTTTGAAATTTTTAGCAAAATGTAACTAAACATTTCCGTTAAAAATTTGATTACATCCCAAAGGGTTCAAATTTCCCCATGAAAAATATTTAAAATAATACAATTACAAAGCAGAAGGTACCCAAATTGACCAATTTATATTTCGAAACCCTCGAAAACACTTACTACTACAAATTAAAAACTAAAAATATACAAGCTTTTGAGCGATTTAAAATTTCAAAAATGATTAATTCTGAATTTTAAACGTCTTTTTAATTTAAAATTCTCTAATTTATAAAGTTTTATTGAAATTATTGTTTACATGTTTTTATTAAAATTGTTTTCTATTATTGAAGCTTTTGATTGGAAATTGTTTAATTCTGAACACTTCATGAAAAGAAGAGAATCTCTAATGTTTAAATCTTAAACTATGATTTTGAGTGTTTTGAATGTGCTATCGGTCACGTATTAAAAGGATTTTTTTGAATATACAGTTTTGAATTATTTACATTAGAATCAAATAATTTGAAATTTTGTTAACATGAGATTATTTCAATGTCAACCTTTTCTCTTTCACAATTATTTATCTATAAAGGATTTTAATTTAAAAATGTACAATTTTAAACAATTTCCAGGCCCTCAAAAAACACCTTTGCTACTACTAATTAAAAATATACAAGCTTAAGCGATTTAAATTGCAAGTAATTATTAATTCCTGAATTTTACACGCTGCGTTAATTTAAAATTCTCTAATTTATAAATTTTCATTGAAATTATTCTCGAAACGTTTTAATTTTAAAATTGGTTTCAATTATCAAAGCTTTTAATTGTAAATTGTTTAATTTTGAAAAATTCATATCTACGATTTTGAGTATTCTGAATGTACAGTAGGTCAAATATTAAAAGGCTTTATTTCTTTAATTATACAGTTTTGAATTATTTACATCAGAACCAAATAATTTTGAATTTTGTTAACATGAGATTATTTCAATTTCAACCTTTTCTCGTTTAAAA
>JAUELO010000351.1:126573-136616 GCA_032357855.1 Amphibolips quercusostensackenii
CTTTGGAAAGTCAATGATTAATCACTCCCATACTTATGATTTTTACTCGGGAAGTTTTGGATTTTTTAGCCATCATGTATCGGAAAATTTCGAAATTGTAACTGTAGATTGCAATAACTAAATTTTCCTAAATTTATTATAATTTCCCTCCATTTATCATCTTTTTGCGAAACATGTAACAGCATAAAACTTCCGAACGTGTTTCGTAAATTTAAGACCGAAATTTCTTTCTTTACAAAACAGTTTAATTCTTTTTTTATTCAGCTGTATATGTAGGTTAACAGCATGTCACAGTCTATTACGTGACCAATTATTACATTACATTTAGAGAAAAAAGTATATTATGGTAACATTTTGTATAATGGTTCAAAATATATAAAGGCACGTCTGTCTGGCCTATTTAAGTTTTTATTTTGTTTAAATAATGCAACTTTATTTATTAAGTTTTAGCTAAGGAAAAATTTTAGAAGCACATGCTGAGGAAAGACGAAGGCGATCCCATAAAAAAGGCACCCCGCTGGCTTCTTACACTCGCTTTCAAATATAAATAACTGTCTTCAAATGTCGCGATTTGCACAAAGAGAAAAAGAAGCACATACTTTCTTCAAATTGTAAATATTTACGGATAGTTCGACTAACTACCTCTGATTTAAACCACTTCATTATCTTTATTAGAATTGAAGATAGTACAGTTGCATATTTATGTACGAAAACGAACAATTTGTTATATTCTGCTAATCTTTTAACGGCAATTTGTTAAGAAACGTTAAAAGTACATTAGAAACTCGTTTTAGGAGCAGAGTCGTGGTTGCCTGCAAATAGCCTTGATCCTGAATCGGGTTTCTCCAAACGTAAGCGATCAGGGCCGTATGAACCATTTCTGTTGGACTTTACTTCGTGATAAAAAATATTCTTTTAATTGTATCCATTTTGTTGTCTAATAGATATAATAATTCAAACTTTAAAGAAACTACTATGTCAGCAATCCGTTACACGTAAAAATAATGTTTTTGAAGTGAAACTTCCTTTGGGACGGGAGTGAATTGAAAAAAAGAGCGACCGAGCGACCGCACGACTGGCCACGGTCTGGATCGAAAAATATCTCTGTCTCTTTTACTTTTGCTTTTCCCCTTTCTCCTTTCCTTTTTTTCTTTTCATCAAAAGAAAAGGGGAATAGAAAAGGGAAAAAGGAAAAGTGGACAGGGGAAGAAGAAAAGGGAAAGTGTGAAGTGGAAAGGGGAAAGGGATAGAGGAAAGGAAAAAGGAGAAAGAGGGAAGAAAAAAGGAAAAGGTGAAAAGGGACAGTGGAAAGGGAAAGGAAAAAGGAGAAAAATAAAAGTAGAAAAGAAAAGGGGAAAGGGGAAAGGAAAAGGGCAAAAGTAAGGGAGAGACAGAGAGATTTTTCAATCCACACACTGTTTTTACGGCCTCTAGTCTCTCGCTCTCTTAAACCATTCTATAAGAGCAGCCTTTAAAACCATATTATTACTTGCTTTTAACGATTTTTTGTTCTGATTCATAATTTTTTAACTTATTGTTTCAATTAGCTTCGCGAGCAAACGCGCTGTCGCTTATTTTCCTTCGACATTTTTAAAAATCGTAACACAACCGAAACACGCAACAAAAATCGAGAAACCTCTCTAAACACTGAAAATAAACTGAGGCGAATGCTAAAAGCTGATTGAATTATCCACTGAGGGTACTGCCCGATTTTATCGCTCCGCTACTGGTGGCGACACATTATTGACAACCTTCCCTCGACCTCGCGAGCTGAGTGACTGCATGGACTAGCAGTTCTAGGAATTGCTGAACCGAGGATTCCTCAACTGAGTTTTTGGTGTACTACCATGGATTTTTTCAGATATTGCATGTTATTTTTTCAATAGAAAAATATGCTCCAAAGTTTGCTGTCATTAAAAGTTGTCAAATTTTCACGACTTACAGATTTATACACTTTATTATTCTGTGAACCCCCAAGTCCATGATTTTCTATTTTAATGGCTTTGTACGTAAATTGTTAGCGATGTTTTTCTGAATTTTTTCATTTAAGATCGAAATCAAATCTAGTTTCTTATGAATAATCTTATGCAACGAAACCAATGCATGAAAAAGATTCACAATTCAAAATTTGATTTCCACACTACCTCCTTTTTATCTCACTAGAGACAAATACATAACAAATGAAAAAAAAGAGGGAGAAAAAGAAATAAGTAAAAGAAAACCAACCTCTCACTTATTCCTCATTCTTTCTTCGTCTATTTTATGCTCCTTGCGAACCAACATGTTTCGAAACCAAGTTAGATCTCCTCATCAGGGATTATTTATAGAAAAACTACAAAATTTGATTAAGAGAATTTTATGCTAATTGAAACTCACATAATACCTGAAAATAAAACCATAGAAATTTTCACAAAAAGTCACTTCGTCTAATTTCGCAAAATTTTTAAATAGAGACACTAAACCATGATTCTTTACAATCTGCAGGGTTTGCATATGAATATTTTAAGTATTTTTTAATTGAGGCCAAATAATTTTCAACTAAATTTCTTGAAAGAAATCTTTTTATTAAAATTTTTATATAAAGATTGTTTTAAATATTATCAATTTTAGAAATGTATCCATTTTTGGATTGTTTCTTTTCCTATTTGAAAAATGTAATAATCTAAATAGATTCATTCAGAATCAACGACAAATTTTTATGAAAATTTATTGATAAACTTCTTGGACTTCCGTTGTTATGCTTTAAAAACCATTTGATGAGGGAATCGGTCTGATTACGAAACGTCGTACCAAAGTTTTAATAAAATTTTCTGAATTAAGTCGAAACAAAAGGTTTTTTTTCCTTTAGTAATACCATTGTTGTTTCCCGTACGTCAGATCAAAGAAAATTTATTATTCCAAAATTCTCTTTATACAAACCTCCCTTACTTATGAGAAAGCAATACAAGGAATTTCAAGCACTATTGTCAAAGACACTGTTACAATGTATGGACAAAGTTATACGACCGCAGATTTCGTTCGAGTTTCCTGGTCGAAACTCCATATCCGATCGCGGATAAAATCCAGCATGAGCAAGTTCGCGATCTACCCTTTGGACAAGACACGCTGATACACTCTGGCCCAGCCCAGACATCAGTCGTTTGAAACAGCACTTTCCTGTCCCATTTATACGTGGTGTGAGCTGGAGCATAACACATGAATCTTGCTATCTACCTAAAATATGTGCATACATTTCGATTTCACAAGGTGGTTTAAGGTTTCAAACGGTAACTACATACAACGTCGCAGTTGAGATGTGATTGTCTTCTACTCTTATGAAATTAAAGCCATCTTCCTGTCTCACTGACAATCCGAGGTCGTTGTCCTGACTGATAATAATTAGATCGCAGGGCTTCAAATTGAGATGTACAGAACCACAGACACATTTCCCCAATTAAAACTAGAGCATCGTTGACAGTTGACGTTTCTTCATTTACGAATAATTATTTTAGTATGCGTACACTTTACGGTTTTAGTCAAGTGGCTGCTGATAATGTCATTCACTTTTTTATTCAATATCAATAGAGGCACTTCTGGGGGGGGGGGGGATTTGTGACGATTTTTGACATGGGGAGAGGGGGGTAACGAAGAATGTGATATAACACATGGAAAGTATAAATGTGAATAATTTTTTTTTGATGTTTGAAAAAATGAAAATTAGTGATTTTATTTTACAAGTAAAGCTCCTAAATACAGTTAATTCTTTTTAATTGAACAGTCTACTATTATATTTTTGATTTTTAAATAACCTCTTTTAGTTAAAAATTCTACTAATTGGTTAAAGTTTAAAGCATATTGTAGAAAATTCGTTTCTTCCTTGTTTAAAAAATTAAATTTTGAACTGAAAATTTAAGTACTGCTTTTCATGTTGCAAATAAATCATTTTTAGAGGAAAATTCAACAATTTGGTTAAAAATTGATGTATTTCGTTCCGAATTCGTCTTTTTAGTTTAAAATTTAACTATTTGGTTGAAAATTACCTTTTTTGTTGAATATTCAACTGTTTGGTAGAAAATTCATCTTTTTGACTTACAAAATTAGCTGTTCTGTTGGAAATTCGTCTTTTTTGGTTGAAAATTCTATTATTTTCGTAGAAAAATCAACTCTTTGGTTCAACATAAACTTTTTGACTAAAAAGTTTTAAACTTTATCTCTTTTCGTAGAAATGTTATCTTTTTTGGATAAAAATGTAACTGTTTGGTTAAAACTAATCTGTTTTAATGAAGATTTAACTATTTTATTGACAATTTGTCTTTTCTAAGTTGAATTCAACTGCTTTTTTTTAATTGAAATCTCTTTTGATTGAAATACCAACTACGCTGAAACCTGGGTTTTCGTAAACTGGATTCGTGTGTTCCGAGAATTCATGCCGCTCGGTAGTTTCATAATGAGGGAAACCGCGGGGTTGAAAGTGGAGGATGTGTTCAGTCAAACGTGACAAACAGCCTGCACTCTCGCCGCGTTAGTAGCCGTTTGTCATTCGGAGTCCCTGGATTTGTGTCTAAGGCTATAACTGAAACTATGCACAAATGCGATTTCCAATGTATTAAATTTTTCAATGAGAATTCATCTTTTTAATAAGGCTCGACTTTTTAAAATTGAAAATAAAAATATTATTTTAGTTGAAATATTAACTATTATATTTTTCGTTAAAAATTAATCTTTTATAATTGAAAATGTAACTACTAGGTTGCAAGTTAAACTGTTTTGTTGAGCATTCGTCTTTTTGGATTGAAAGCTCAACTGTCTTCTAAACGATTCGTTTTTTTGGATTGAAAATTAACTTTTTGGTTGTAAATTCAACCATTTGGATAAAACTTCATCTTTTTATGTTAAAAATTCAACACTTTGGTTATAAATACAACTTTCTGCTTGATAATTAATTTGGTTATTTTGTAGGTCTGGAAATCAACAGTGTGGTTACAAATTCAACTGTTTTGTTGAAAACTTATCTCCTTTGTAGAAAACTAATCTTTTTTGGTAAAAATTCAACTATTTTGTTGAAAATGCAATGTATTTCGTCTCGAAATCTTCGGAATTTATAGAGTTTTATACTAAATTCAATATAGTATCTACATGAATTTAATTTAAAAGAATTTATACCCCTATTTTATTGAAAAATGACTCAATTTCCTCTCTTAAGAGAGATCGCATTTTGAACGACCACGTATTAATAAAATTCAATATTATTAAGATTAAGGTGAGTCATTGAACTTTCTTTATAGAATAATCGTGATTTAGGATTTAATTAATTTTCATTATAAAAATGCACAGTAAAACTATTATTGTTTTTTTTTTTAAAGAAGTCACTTCTCATGATCATGTTTTTGAGGATTTCGAACCACTATGGAAAGTTCAGTGCCTTATAGATTCTAACGAGAATTTGGTTCGTGCCAAGAAACGAGGGAGGCAAATGGCCTCTTCTTTTCTCGAACGTGCCAAAATCGCAAAATGCAGAATAATCTTAAAGAAATATTACCCATTAGGTATCAATCAATTCTGATATTGTCTCTCAGTCAACTTATTCTTTGAATTTTAGTTATAAAGTATAATCATAACCCATTTTTTTCGAAACTGAAAAAGATAATTAGCAAGCATTGTATTTTTTCTTCCAATAAATTGTATAAACTCTAATTAGAGAGAAAATTCTTGAGTTAAAAGAAAAATTCTTTTCGTCCCAATGATATTAGCATTTTCAATTCACTGCCACGGAACTTAACTTCGTGGAGTGCTTAGGGGAAAAAAGGCAACAAATGCATGGGACTAAAATATATTTTTGTAATATCTGCGTAATAAATAATAATTATTATCATTTGATTGTTTCATAAAATAGTTTTTAAAAAACTAAGACTAATTCCCAAATACACTTATATGGAAAAAATTAGTTTTTACGAAAATATTAATAAAATAGGCCCAAAATGGACCAAATCTCATGCATTTGGTTCTTTGTTTTACCCCTCAGCACTCAACGAAGTGAAGCTATAGCTGTTGGTTAAGTGAAAATGCCTAATTGACTAAAAACTAGACTGACAATGAGTGATTGAAATAATTTGCACACAATTTGAGTAGAAAATTTTTTGTTCATCACTTATTTCATGTTGAGGGAATTGGAACCTATTTTATCAATTCACTGTTGAAAATGTTTGCAATTTCAATATACATTTAATATACATTTGTATATTAAATCTAAACAATTGGTATATGAAACATTTATTAAGAGGACGTTTATTAAATTTCATACACATGTATATCGATCAATTCTTAGAAAACTCAGGTAATTTCACTTTACACTAATTAAAAATAATTTTTACAGTAATTTTGAATTTTATATGATAAAGCATAATTTTTTGGTTAGTTAAACATAAATTATACTGGGTTTTAAGTGGAAAAGTTTGATTAAGCAAATAATTAACACACCTAACCTAAAAACAGCGGTACTCACGTTAAAATTCTGACATTCACAGTGAATTTTGAAGAAAATTCCACCAGCGCGTTGCACTTTAATTATAAATAACCATTTATTTTGCAGAATTTATATTATTACTTTATTTTTAGATATTTTTGAAGATTTGAAGTCATCAAAGAACTTTAAGCTTTCAACCACTCTGTTTTACCGACCTTAATATGCATGTATATTAATTCTACAAGATGATGGTATATTAAATTTAATACATGGTAAAACAGAGTGCGTGAAAGCTTGAAGTTCTTTGATGCCTTCAAATCTTGACAAATATTTAAAAATTAAGTAATTATATAAATTCTGCAAAATAAATTGTTATTTGTGATTAAAGTGCAACGTACTGGTGGAATTTTCTTCAAAATTTACTGTTATTGTCAGAATTTTAGCGTGAGTATCGCTGTTTTTAGGTTAGGTGTGTTGATTATTCGCTTAATTAAACTTTTTCACTTAAAACCCAGTATAATTTATGTTTAACTAAAAAAAAATCATGCTATATCATATAAACTGAAAAATTACTGTTAAAATTATTTTTAATTTGTGTAAAGTGAAATTACCTGAGTTTTCTAAGAATTGATCGATATACATGTGTATGGAGTTTAATATTATACGGCCTCTTAATGAATGTTTCATATACCAGTTTTTTAGATTTAACATACAAATGTATATTAAATGTATATTAAAATTGCAAACATCTTTAATCTTTTAAAAAAATATCCTTTAGTATAGCCATTTTAGTTATGAAAAATTGATAACCTTAACAAATTATATTTCTAAATTAATTTATGGCATTCCATGTGAAAGATAAAACTTAAGTTATCGATTTTGCTAATTTTGTGGTCATTTTGTAGTGCTGAGTGTTTGAAGGTTGGCGCTAAACGATTTTGCGAAATTCTTAATTTTTTCAAAAGTTAGCAACAATTGAAAATTTGGTACACTTTTTTCAAGATTTTTTATTACTGTGTCTATTGGTCTTACAAAACAATGTTTACTTATTGTTTTTCAACCTAAATAAAATCATCGATGTATAATTCTTTTAAATAATAATAACATTTAAAGCCTTCTTAAGTTGTCATTAAAACAGGAAAGTCGTATTTTTTGGAATTTTCGAAATAAAAATTTGAAAAATTCTAAATTTTGACGCGCTGTATTGACATAGGGAGGATACGGGTATTTGTTTATGAGAAATGATTATATAAATTATAGAAATGGTTAAATACTAGTTTAATGTATAACTAAATACAATGCAGAACGTGTCCAATAATACTTTATCACACTAGAACCCCGGTTTAAGAACAGTTTCGGGGGTTGCCTGCAAATAGCCTTGATCCTAAATCGAGGTAATAAAACGTAAACAGTTAGGGTCGTATGAACCATTTCTGTTGGATTTTTCTGAAGAAGTAAAGTGAAGATGAATTTTTAACAAAAGTCGATTATTTAGGATTTTCGTGCATCTTTAACTAAAGAAAAACGATTTTTTTTTAATTTACAAAAAAATTCATTTCTGATGAAGTACATTTTTTAATAAGTATTTAAATTTTGGGCCAAAACCAAGATCTATTGACACAATAATGAAATAATCAAATTTTCATTTAATAAAATTACTTTGGTTTCAGTGATGAACTTCGTAGTTTTATCAAAAAAATAAGAAGTTCTATACAAGTTTTTTGATTAAGAATTAATAATAGTGAAAAATAAAAACAGTTTACAGGTTATAAATATAAAATTCTTGAATAAATTCTTTAATTGGTAACGGTAATAGGCCAAACACTTATTAAATGCTTACGTACACTTTATTTTGCTTAATTTAATACATTGTACGTTCGGTTATCAACTTTCAGTTATCTGCTTTTCTTCAGCATTTTAGCAAGCCGTCACACAACCGAAATCGAGACACCTAGCTAAACACTAAAAACAAACTGACGCGTATGCTAACAGATGATCGAATTATCCACTGAGGGCACTGCCCGCTTTTATCGCTCCGCTACTGGTGGCGAAGCATTATTTACAAACTTTTCTCGACTCCGCGAGCTGAGAAATTCCGAGGACCAGCAGTTCGAAGAATGACTAACCCGGGGGAACCTCAACCGAGGTTCTGGTGTAATAATAATAATAATAATGATGATTACGGTCAGGGGAGTGACTCGAAATTCCCTAGTCTAGGAAAACGAAATGACAGAAGTGACAACTCTCAACTAAGCGAATGCAAAAGATTTGGGTTTTTTTTAAATTAGTTTACACGGAAACGGAATTCTCCCCTCCCAAATTTACATTTAAAATGTTTTTTGGGGGTTTTCTTATAGCAAATACTAAATTTTAGACCAAATATATGAGACTTTAATAAATTATGTGAGAGTTTATTACAATTATGAGAAACCTAATACACACAACATACTATTTAAACATTTTTTTTATACTGCATGTCGACAATATAAGATCATTATCTGAGGAGAAAATTCTATAAAAAGAACCGTTTTTACTCTATTTTCCATGCTTAACAACCCACGTGCACGGTGAGCCTCAATCATTTTCAAACTGAAAGTTCTTACACTCGACTTTTCTTTACAGAATAGTTTTTTTTGTGATGATTTGGAAATATTTTATACTGAAAATGAAAATAAAGTATCGAGCTCTTTTTCAAATAGATCAAATCTAAATTAAAGAACATATTTTTCTCCATATTTTTTTTTTCATTCAGGTTATCAAAGCGATGTTGCATTCGACTTTTATTTATAGATTTCCTGTTAGACGTAATATTAAACAAAAAGTTACTTATATTTTTTCCTATTCACTTCCAAGATTATAAATTTTCTTTTAACTTACTCATTAATCATCAGAAATATGCTTTCTGTAAAGAAACATTGAGATCAACAACTTTTAGGTTTAAAATGGTTGAGGCTTAACGTGCCTGAGTAATTAAAAATAAATTTTTTTTTTATAATCAAAAAAAGTTCTAGTAATGTCTTTTTTAGGTTGAAGTTGGTTACAGTTCACGGTGCGCAGTTAAGGAATACTGTAAACTAAGATCCGTCAGTGTATTAATAGGAATCTCAGATGCTCCCAAATATGAAAGCTGTAATAAAGATGTAAATAAGGAAATTAAATTCTTTAAAATTCTCAAAAGGAAGATTGACCGTGAATATTTCCTCTTTAGAACTCTCACAGATATATCTGTCGACTAGGCTTGTCAGATTCTAAATAATCATAATTAAAGGAATTTTATATTCATAAGGGAAAAACCTTATTTATTCCGACATCTTCCAGACCATTCTATTCAGAATTTTGTACAATAACGTTTCGGAGTCGGACCGATTCCTTCATCAAATCACGTTTTTACGTTTCGTAGAATTAAAAAAAAAATAGTTTGCAAGAAAGAAGGTAATATTTTTCCAGAACCAACATTAGATAATATATGTAGAAAAATATATAAAAAGCGATAATATATTTGTCTCAAATGCTCATATATGTAAAATAATAATAATAGACATATGGGCATATGTCTGGAACCTTTCACATTTCACTAAAAAAATAAATGATAACATTTGTG
>JAUELO010000351.1:160553-175254 GCA_032357855.1 Amphibolips quercusostensackenii
ATTTAGAAATGACTGACAGCGTGCGAGATGGTGACTGCAATTATTAAAATTGGTTTTCGAAGGTTGACATAGATACTGATCAGGGATAATTTTTTTTTGACTAGCATAATTTAGAACAGATTAATAAATTAAAAGTGGGTGGGGCAAAACAAATTTATAGAAATCAAAACCCTAAATTTGGTGCCGATTTCTAAAAGTCTTCATCTTGTTAAAAAAATTGTTGCAGCTTTTGAAAGCTTTTCTGCTGTTCAAAATACATTAGAAAAAACTCAAACGTCTGTAAAATCATAAAGGAAAGTACAGTGAATTTTCAAAAAATGCAGAGAGTAATTACACTAATAGCAAATGATAATATCGAACGAAAGAAATTAGCATATGTTAGCAATCCCTCACGTGGACTATACTCAGGCGCAGCATCCGGTCACTTATCGTTTAATTACTTAAAAATTAAAGAAAGTTTTCTGGAATTAAGCTATTTTATATGAAAAAAATCTCAGCTTGTTAACTAGGCTATTTATACCAAAATCTAGTATGTCAAAATTTCAGAAAATGACAAATTTATTTATGATTTTTGAAAATGAAGGTCCAATTTTAACTCTTTTCGGAAACAGTGATAACCATTTAAAATGAAATTTGATTTTTTACAAAACAAACAAAGCAACTTGGACAGAATGCAAGTTAGATCGTACATATAATAATTTGCGTTTAGATAAAAAATATATTTTAAGTTATAGATATATTATAAAATTATTTCACCAGTAGAATTGAAGATAACCGCCAGGGATATGACAAATGTATAAAAAATCCTCATCTTTTCAATACGATAAAAAACTTATTTACGTACTATTCAAGAATTTTAGTAATGCTGTAACTTAAGGATATTCTAACATCTCCTTGGCTTATGATAGATATATACCCTGTAGTCGTTATCTCAAAGATTGTCAGCATTTATCACGTTCTGTTATGTTTACATTTTATTATCATTAATATATTCGAAAACGATTTTAAATATAGTTTCAAGGATTTTGAGAGATAAAATAAGGTGTAATTAGATTTTACGGGACGCAGACATCAGATTTCTGGAGCAAAGTAAAAACCCAGGTAGAAAAATTATAATAATTATGAATCCAAAATTTAAGACAAAGTCTTAAATTTTCCGCTTTCTTTGGAAGTTTTCTTGATGAATATTTATCGCATTCGAATCGGAAAAGACAAATTATTTTGGTCATACATTCAGTATATACAGAATAGTTCTTTCATCCTAAAACATCAAAATATCGCAAGAAATACGCACCTAACAAAAAAAGTGTCCGTAATAAAAACTTTTTATTTTTATAGGGGAAAAACGACTTCGCAAAAATTTACCACCATCTGAAAGCAAAAGAGGGGGCAACTTTTAAATTTTAAATAGAAAAATATATTTTTGATTACAGAATCAAATTCTTCATCGAAAACATTGTTGTACTATGACCCTACATTTTTTCCAATGCAGCGTCATTTGGTGCAAATAGACAAAAAGTCTCAAGATAAAATAATCACTCTGTATATGTTACTACAGACTTATTTATAAAAAATAGCTAGAATTTTAGAAAAAATTAGCTCCTCAAAATTCCTTTTTATTTTATGACATCTTTAGTTTTAGTGTCCATATTCAATAATATGCCTCTGGATTCAGCTATGGAATGTGCACAAGAAAATTTAAATCTTCATAGAAATTCAACATAAAATTCAAAAAACAAAATATTTGTTGCAGTCAGGACAGTTTTTAACAACACAGTTTTTTAATTTAAAAATTCTACGTATGGTTACAAATAGTACTCAAAAATACTACTCGCAAGGGCGCCTAGGGCGCCTAAGGCACGCGACTATTGTATCTCGCGCTTCGCGCTCGATTATATTTATACCACGCGCTTCGCGCTCTGTATTGTATTTCGCGCTAGGCTTTTCCGGTTTTCTCACTTCGTGCTCGGCTTACATAGAAAGAAGATATTTACTTGCCAATATCATAAAATTATCAAAACTTCTACGATGGAAGTAATTTTCAAATTTGTTTTTATTATACACTAAAAAGGAAGTTTATTTACTTGAGGCTCTAACAGCCGTAAGGAACACATTCTTCTTACAATAACCGTGCTTCGTACTTAATTTTTTATATTTATTTATATAATTCTCTGATCATTTATATAATAGCAATAATTTTTTTATTGTAAACTTTTGTGCACGGCGAAATTTCTGCACGACTACGATAACCTTTGATATAACTGTAACATTATCGGAATGCTTTGCATTTTATTAAACTTTTTTTCAAATCCGAAGAAAAGATTTTATTTGATCAAACTCTGTTTTAACTTACTAAAAATGCTACCAAAAAATTAAAAAATTTAATTTTTGGTCAAACAGTGTTTGTTTTAATCATAGAAAAATATATAAAATTTAAAGAAAAACGCTAAGTCATATGAATATTAATTATTTATTTCTAATGTAATTTTTCACAATTGTAACAAAAACTATGCATCATACTAAAAACAGATTGAAAACAAATTCGCAGTTTTTTTTTGGGGGGGGGGGGATAACTTTTGTTTTTAATTTTTTTCGTAGCTTGTTTTATTTTTCCAGAAATTCAAATTTTTTATTTTCAAAGTTGTTTTTTTTTTAATTAAAGCAAAAACTACGCGTCCTATCAAAAAGTAATTGATAACGAATTTGTGAATCTCCTTTTGTTACACAATTGTTGTCTCATCATTTTATTTCTATATCTTGCATGGTTTGACCACAAAATGAAATTTTTATTTTTTATTATTTTTTTGTGATGATAAATTTAAATTTTTAATTTTTTAGGAAAATTTAAAAATTTGTTATAACAATCTTGTAGGGTTTTTGAAAAGCAACGTTTTCCTATTTCTGACTTTTATATATTCTGCGTTATTTGACTCAAAATTGGCTTTTTTTTTTGTTTTTCTGAATTTTGAAAATACTATAAGTCTTATTATTTTTTTTTCATCCAAAAAAGTTATCAGAATAAATTGTTTATCTTTACAAGCACTATTTATAATGGTGGATAAAATTTTCAAATTTCGTAAAAAAGTGTTCCCAAAATTTTCAAACTGTGCCAAACGAAGTACGTTATGAAAAAATACCATAGGAAGGAAAACGTTTCATTTCGAACGCCCGACAAGACTTTCACAACAACTTTTTCCTTTTTCTCAAGAAATCGAAAATTCAAGTTTTGACAGCACAAAAAATATTGAAAAATGAAAAATTCTATTTTGCAGTCAAACAATACAAGATACAAAAAAAAAGATGAAAAACAAAAATTGTGTATTTAAAAAAGATCTGAAAATTTATCACAAAATACGAAAAAATAAATATGCAAAATTTGTTAACTTAAAAAAGAGCTACCAATTTTTTAATATTTATTTTTTAATAGGATGCAAAGCGTTTTTTTGAGGATTGAAGTATTTTATTAAAAATTCGCCAATTTTGATGGAATTTAGCTGTTTTTAGGTTAGAATTAAAGTCTTTTTGTATTAAAATATCAAAGATTATATTTTATTTAAAAATTCATCTTTTTTGGTTTAAACTTCAACCACTTATTAGTAAGTGAAACTACTTGTTGAAACCTAATCTTGTTTGTTGATGATTCATTATTTTATTTGAAAATCCTCTTTTTTTAAACTGAACTATTTTGTTCAAATTTTTTTGTTAAGAAATTGATTCTTTTAAATGAAAATTCAATAATTCCATGTTTGGTTTAAAATTCATCTTCTTTAGTTTAATCTTCAATTATTTCTCTGGTTTAAAGTTTTTTTTTAATTTAGAATATTTGTTTGATAATTTTGAAAATTTTATTAGAATTTAATATTTTTTAATAGAAAATTGAATTTAAAAGCAAACATAAATTTATTTACAGAACCAAGAGTGAGGCGCGAGGTTTTAATCATTTTTAAATCAAATATCAAACGCGAAGCACGAGCGTCTGAATGAGAATGTGTTCCTTACCCAGCGGACACTGTTATATAACTGCGATGTAACAGTTCTAAAACAGAAAATAACAGGTTCTGCAATATACTTAGAACATACTTAGACCATGATCTAAGCGATGTCGTCCACAAATTGGCATAGCAGTTCTGTAACGCTGTTACAGAACCAAGTTCTGTCAAAGGTCTGTTACAAAACAAACTACTTAACCCGTATGTACCTAGCCGATGCCTAAGTCGATTGCGCTATAGAACCGCTTGAACATTCGTGACGAATTCTCGGCCATGCTTTTTTGATGAAAAAGCTAGGGTCATCTCAGGGTCATCTCATAAACCTACATCTGATTGTGTACTCTAAAAAAAAATTAATACTTTGTTTTTTTTCCAGAGTTGAGTTCACATTTCGAATCTTCAGCCTATGGCAACCCTTTTTCTCGTATACCTCTTTCCGGCACTTTAAGTTCTTCTGACATAAATCATTCACCTGCCATCCTACTTCTCCTGCCAGATTCCGAGACCCCTCTTTATGACAGTTCCAGGCTTCCTCCTGCCAGGCATTTTTCTTGGTTAATTCCTGGATTTCACCCTGCTAAAAGTAAATCTATTCGTCTCACTGCAAACACGAATCCGCATCTGGTATTTAAAATCCGCATGTACACATTCCCTGCTGATAAACTAATTTTGCATGTGTTTGCCAATCGAAAAGCGATATGTAAATATTTACAGAAACAAATGCATCGTCTATTAGCTACATTTCAAGAGCTATTTAGACTCGCAAATATCATGTCAAGCATACATTTTAAAATTATATTTATATAAGGAAAAATTTACAATACAAAGTATTGTATTTATGTTATTATAAAATATTTTTGGCTTCCGCAGTATTCTATATGAGCTGAGAACTGCAAATTATAAATTTAATTGTTGGTTTACATAAAAATAAAATGAGGAAAAAGTTTTCTTAATGAAGAAGCAATCACGGCAAAATAACATAAACTGTCTGTCGATACCACCAGGCCATTTCATCTATTAATGAAGCATAACTGGATGAAAAATTGTATTTTTCTTCACATTCTTTGTACGGCCGCAAATAAGAATTCTTGTTTAATTGTTATAGTAGATTAACTGTAACTAATTATCTTTGATGTTTTTCTTATACATTTTTACCAATTTTTTTGTGGTCTGCAGATTTTGCGAAATGAGAGTGGCTGCAGTGTGACTTTCCACAAACGTGATTTGCCGTAGTATTGCTAATTTTTCGTGGAATTTAAATTTTTCCGAATGAGAATCCTGCTCAAACTTCATTAAAAAAACATTTAGTTTTTCAATAGGTGCCTTACTCTCTTTTGATTGTTTTTCTAAACTTTATCAAACGTAAGATAAATGTTCTGTTTTGAAATAGATATAATATATTCTGTCATTATTTAACTGTCTTTCAGTATGTTTTTACTATTTATGCAACTATATCTAATAAACAATTGTAACCCGTGTAGGTCGACTCGAATGGATGGTATCTCTAGAGATCTCTGTCTTATTCTAGTTAACCTAAAGAAATGTCGACTGGCCATATCAGCAGTACATAAGAGTCCCAAAGCAAACTTCTATTGGGACTGTACTTTGGAAGATGCCTTAGTTTGCACAACTTGTGTATCTTACGACACCATCTGCCTAGGCAATTTCAATGTCAATGTATGGCTGGAAATCCAGGCTGTAAGAAATTATACTCTGTCTTTCGCCCTTTTTCTTTAAATCAAGTTATTGAGGTCCTAATACAATCAAATGCAATCTTAAGCCTTCTGTTTTTTTGCGCAAACCTCGAAATTAGTAACTCAGGTGTTATTACGTTATCCAAAAAGTTTATTCACGACATAATTTTTGTAACATTATTTTGAAGCGTGAAAATAGATCAGGTATTTTTTAAGTAGATTAGGATTTTAAGAGTGTCGATCAGCAGACATTGAATAAAGCAGCAAACATGACAGACTGGAATAGCGTCTTTAATTGAAATTATGTTGATGATAAGGTTAAGCGCTTATCTAGCCTGATATAAGAAATAATTAATCAATTTTGCCCGATCCAGCGTTTTTGAAAAGATACACCAAAGCCGCCATGGTTCTCGGATGCATTAAAAAAAATCTCTAGATCTAGAGAAAAGGCTCGCTGCAAATCGCGTAAGACTAACTTAAAATCTAGAAAGGCTGAATTTGTGCACCTCCAGAACCTAGTGACGTATGCCCTATAATGTAAAAAAAAGGGATACCCCTCGTGAATCCCTGAAAGAAACTACTTTTAACTTGTTTGAGAACAAATTATTCGCGCGGGGGTATGGTGTGGACAGCAACAACATTAATTGGGTCATATAATACCGGATTCTTTCAGGATTAATGATTTTTACATTGACATCATCCCACCGGCACAAGCCTCAGAATCTCTGTTTTTAGGCTTGCGAGATTTGACAAACAATTTCAGCAACTGCATCAGATGGTATTAACAGATCACCTATTTATTTGTGCCTGCCCTTTTGCCTGTAAGCACTATTAAATATGATGAACACCTCGTTGACAGTAGGAGTGTTTTCTTCTTCTTGAAAACTAGGCATTGTGCGCCCATCGCTAAAATTTGAAAGCATAAGTTCTTATAAAGATATTTGTTTAATCGCCACCTTACCTTATTTCTCAAAAAACTTGGAGAGGATCTGTGTGTAGCAGCTAACCTTCGTTGACAAAAACGGGTTCTTACCTTCTTGCCTGCCGGGCTTCAGGAAGTGGTTCTCTGCTGAGACGACCATCCTCTATGTTCCTAATCGAATAGTTCTGTCATTGGTCTGTTCTAGGGTTATCTTGATGGCCCTGTTAGACCTTTCCCGTGCTTTTAAAACACTGAACCATGTCTTACTCTTGGCAAAGCTGTCGTCGATAGGATCATCAGAATCCACTTTAAAGTGGTATAAGAGTTTCCTTACAAACAGAGAACAATGTGTGGCGAACAACGCGAACGGTTCATTGAAGAAGTGTGAATAAAGGTGTGCCGCAGAGGGCAGTTAACAGCCTAACTCTATTTTCTATTTATTCTAACGATCTGCTAGAGGAAATTTCCAAGATCTTGCTGCTAATAGAAGCGATTGTTTAGGGTAGCAATAAGTTCATTACATCTACATATGTACACGAACGATATTCAATTATACGTGCGCTGTAAATTAGGAGATATTGAGGGCGCAGCGATTCTGAACGCGGAATTAAACTGCATAGTAGGCTGGACAGAACAACGAGCACTAGTCATTAATTCGTCAAAATCGGCTATTCTACTGGTCGGTAAGGTTGATCAAGACCGTTTACCTATCTTCAGTATTAACTTTTCGCAGCTTATTGTTGTCTCTAGCGCAAACAACTTAAGTCTGACAATGGACTTCTTATGGAGTTTCAAAGAACACGCTGTTAGAAAGTCAAACGCCGCTTACATTCAACTGCGAAAGCTATATCCTTTCCATCACTCGCTTCAGCAAAATATCAAATTGACATTAAGTCAATCGCTAATTCTTTTTCTTTTTGATGATGCCTTCATAAGCTATTATCCTGCTCTGAGTGCTTTCTTGAGAAAGAGGATACACAGATTGAGAAGTTTTTGCCTTAGATACTTATTTTGCATTACAAAATTCGACTACATTTTCCCGGCGTTCGCTGAATTCGGTGAGCTAAAAATGGATCAGCGATGGAAGCTGCCTTTCTGCATTCTCGCCCACGAGGTGTGGTCAAGAGCTTTACCCTCATTTATGAGAGACCTTCTAGCTACTATGGACAAAAGACGCCCTCGAAAATCACTCATAACAACATCCTCTTATACTACACGTTCAGTCAGAAATGAAATGACTGGAATACTCTGTATAAGCGCCTAATTATTTTATAATTATTTCATAAATGCAATCTGCTTTTTTGATTTTTGATCTCAGCTTTGTTACGATCTTTGCTGCTCTTTGCTGCCACGGACTGAGTCAAGTGCCTAATGAGATAAGGATTTTATAAATTAATTGTATACAATGTTTAAAATCTATTGCGATAAAGTTGTAGGAACAAAATTAGAAGCATGATGTCGTTTGGAGTTCGCTTTTTACCGTTGTTATTTTTAAAAAGAGGCCTCGAGCGTTGAAGATGACAGTTACCTCAGGATGCTTTTTCATTGGTATTGTCCAGTTATTATTATTTTTTTATTCATTTTTTTTAGATAAACAAGGTTTCAGCAAGGGTTTTACTTATATACTAATTTACATATTCACCAATTTACTCATTTACTAATTTACTCATTCATTAATTAACTTATCTATTACTTTGCTTATTTGCTTATTCAGTCACTCATTTTGTTATTCACTTATTCACTTATTTACTAATTTAATTATATTCCAATTCACTTATTTGATAATTAACTCACTTAATGATTTCCTAATTCACTTATCAATTCATTTAATTATTTAAGAATTTACTTCTTTACTTATATACCAATTCCCTTATTAACTAATTTACTTATTGACTGATTCATTTATTTACTTATTCACCAATTAATTAATTAATCTATTAACTTATTTACTAACTTAAAAATGTACTTATTTCCTTTTTCACTACTTTACTGATTTGCTAATTCACTTATATACTAAATTAATTACTCACTCACTTGCGAATTCACTTATTTTCTAATTCACTTATTTACTCATTTGTTTGTTTACTTATTCACTGATTTACTTATTTAGTCACTTGCGAATTTACTTTTGCACGTATATACCAATTTACGTATTTACTAACTTACTTATTTACTAATTTACTGGATACCTATTTTCTCATTTACTTACTTTTTAACTAATTTCATTATCGAGATACTCACTTATTTATTAACCTATTTATTTCATTACTTATTTGCTTATTCACTGATTTCACAATTTAATAATTCACTAATTCACTTATTTACTGATTCACTTTTTTATTTTATTAAATTAAGCACTCATATTTTTACTTATCTACTTGCTGATTTAATTATTTACTAATATAGTTATTTACTCATTTACTAATTTACTCTTTTACTCATTTACTTATTTACTTCTTTATTTCTATACCACTGAACATATTTAATAACTTATTTATTTGCATATTATCTAATTTCTTATTTAATTATTTACTAATTCACTCATTTAATTATTTACCAATTCACTTATTTACTAAATTACTTATTTACTGATTTGTTTTCTTTTCACTTATTTACTAATTTACTTATTCTCTTATTTAATAATTCACTTCTTTACTTATTCAACAATTAATTAATTTAATACTTATTTTCTTCCCTCACTTATTTTCTTATTTACTTATTTACTTATTACCTTACTTACTAATTTACTTATTTAATTAAATTATTTACTGATTTGTTTTTTACTTATTTTATTGCTTATTTAATTATTAACTTATTAAGCAATTTATTCATTTACTATTTCATTTTTTCACTAATTTACTAAGTTATTTCTTTACTTATATACTAATTTACGTGTTCGCTATTTTATCTTATTACTTATTTCCTAAACTTGTACAAATTCACATTTGTAGTTATTCAGCTATTTATTAATTTACTCATTTATGTATTTACTAAGTTACCTATTAACTATTTTACTCATTTGCAAACTAACCTTTTTACTAATTCGTTTATATATTTATTTACTTTTTTTTTTGCTCACTAATTATTTACTCATTTACAAATTCACTTATTTACTAATTTACTAATTTCGTTATTTACCTAATTACTTATTTACCTATTTACTTATTTTCTAATTAACCTGTTCAATAATTTTTTTTATAAGTTAATTACTTACTAAGTTACTGATTAATTAATTCACTAATTTACCGATTTACTGATTTAATAAATTACTTATTCACCAATTTACTTAGTTACTATTTTACTTATTTAATAATTACCATATTCACTAAGTTGTTTATTCATTCATTAACTCAGATACTTATTTACGAATTCACTAATATAATAATTTACTTATTTACTATTTCACTTACGGACTAACTAACCTATTTACTAATTCGTTTATTTGCTTATTTAATTAGTTACTTATTTACTAATTCACTAATTCACTTATGTGCTTTTTTGCCTATTTATTGATTGACTTATTCACATGCTCATAAATAACCTATTTATTATTTAACTCCTTTATTATTTTAACTATTTACTGATTTGTTTATATACTTCTTGATTTTTTTCATTTGCTTAGTTAATTTTTTACTAATTTACTAATTCACTTGATTAGTGATTTACTAGTTCAGTTATTTGCTTATTATCTTAAGTACTTATTTCATTATTCACTGCTTTTCCGATTTACTAATTAACCTATTTAAAAATTTTTGATTTACTTATTTACTTATTTAATTTCTCATTCGATTCTGTACTTATTTAGTAATTCACTCCTTCACTGACTTACTTTTTTACTCATTTACTATTAAACTACTTTACTTATTAACTTAATTTAAAAATTTAATAATCAATTTATTCACTACTTTGTTAATTTACTTACTCATTTCCTGATAAAATGATTTACTTATTTAAAAACTTACTTTCAATTTACTAATTTTTTTTTTAACTTATTTGACAATTAATTAATTTGCTTATTTAACAATTTTTTTTATTGTCTTTATTAAGTATTATTATAAGTATTATAGTATAAGTATTATTATAAGTAAAATAGTTTTATTTCCGACCTTATGGAAAAAATCCCTAAGAATTAAACAGTCCTATTTTGAAAATGTCAAATATAAAAAAAACATATACATATTTTAAAATAACCAAAGATATTTTGAGAAATTTTTTGAGAAATCACGTTTTTTTGAAATGGCTGTTATTCACATAAAAATCAAGACAAATAAGCTTAAATGGCGAACAATAAAAAGCTGAAGATTTAAACTTTAAAATCGTTTCTTTGGTTTTTTTATATATTAATTTTGTATGTTTATATGTTAATTAATTAATTAAACGTAAATTTTTAAATAAACAGTGAATTTTTTGGTTTTGGGGATAAAATGATGTGTGAAAAATTACAATTTTTAGGCGAAATTATTAACTCGGAATAAAAATTCAAACTAATGATTTGAAGATATTATTTCATGTAAATATATTCAATCACTCATTGATAGATTGTGACGGCTCAGCATACGGCTTAACTACGTGCCGGCGACAGTGGAGAAAAAATTACTTTTCTGGTTCAAAATAACGTACAGCCCACAAATATTGACCGATTTAAACAAAAAATTTTTTTCAAAATCTGACAAGACTTCTAAAGAAGTTGCTAAGCCTGATTCTGAAATTAGGGTTTTAATTTTTTTATAAATAAACAAATGTTAAGAAAAAATGGCCATTTTTTCTATTCAACGTTACCGGTGTTCGTCAATAACAAGAAATTTTTTGAAATCGCTTAACTTTTATAAAGTAATGATAGTGAAAGTCGTTCTGATATTATATAATTCACAGAAAATGTTTTATAAACAAATTATTTGTTGACAGGATGTTTTGTACGATTTTCCATAATTTTATGTTTTTAAAAGTTATATTGCAAGAAAATTGGATAAAAACAATATAATGATAAAAAAAAATTTTCTGTAAATTATTAATGTTAATATTTTAAACAAATGTTATAAAGAAATGCATTAATCAGGCATTTTTCCATAGAGAAATTCGTTTGCCTCGATGTTAATTTTTTTAATCAAGAACTTGATGGTAATTTTAGCAAAATTCATGATTTGTTGATAATTATTATAATTTTTTTATACAAATTAATAAAAAAAAATGCATTATTCAGGCAGCTGTGGACGGAAAAATGTGTTTTTATCTATGTCAGTCTTTTTAATTATGAGGCTACTAATACAGATCTTGGGCACAAAATGTTAATTTCCGCTGATCCAAAAATATTCTATCATAGACGAAAGTGGGAGAAAAAGGTCATTCCACACGATTCTAAAGCTTCAGCCACATTAAAAGTATGAAAGTTTTGAAAAACTTTAACTGAGAGGACTGAAATTAAAAAAAATAAAACATTTGTTTGCTAAATTTGTTTTAAAAATCATACAATTTATAACTAATCATGAATGTAACTAAATTTATCATGGAAATCCAAATTAAAATTTTAATATACAAAATTTTTTTTTTTTACGACAGGTGCGACAATAATGCATTTTTTATTTCAATTTGTTTTGAAAAATTAAAAAATTTAGTCAAAAAACTGTATTTTGCTGAAATTATCATGACGTTTCTGATTAAGAAAGTTGACATGAAAAAAAACGAATTGTTCTGTCGACAAATGCCTGATTAATGCATCTGTTTATTGAATTTGTTTTTAAAAAATCATAAAATTAATAAACTAATTATGAACGTTGCTGAAATCGTGATAAAGTTTTCAACTAAAAGGACTTGCATTGAAAAAAACAAATTTTTCTACCGACAATAACTCATATAATGTATTTGTTTATCAAATTTATTTTAAAAAAATATAAGAATTATCAACAAATTATAAATTTTTTTAAAATTATAATAAATTTCCTAATTAAAAATATTTGCTGATTTACTTATATACTAATTTATTGATTCACTAATTTACTTATGTACTAATTTGATAATTTACTCATGTACCAATTTACTAATTTACTAATGTAGTAATTGACTTACTTACTGATTTGCTAATTTACTTATTTATTTATTTAAAATTCAATTACTTACTATTTTACTTATTTACTTATTAACTTATTAAATAATTTGTTTATTTACTTACTTAATGCTCATTCACTTGTTTACTTATTAACTTACTTATTCATATGCTCATTCACTTATTTATTCACTTAATTATTCACTTGCCGGTTACATTTATTTTTATTTATTATTATACGCAAATTTCAAAATTTAGATAACCGCAAAAAATTAACTTGTGCATATTACGTAGAACATAACAGATTGCGGAAGTGTGTTAGTACGGATAAAAAGTCTGCTCACACTTGATAAGGAAAAGAACCTTCTTGGACAATGTTTTGTGGTTAATGCCATCTGCTCTAGTTTTAGTTAAATTCAGTGAACCTGTTAATATTGAAAGAGTTTATTTAATTAAGGCATAATAATTTTCACCAAAATTCGTTTAAAAAATCTGTTTGTTTTAAATTGTTGTAAAAAGAATGTTTTGAATATTAGCATCTTTCAGAAAACCATATAATTTTATTTTTTTTTTATTCTTTTCCAATTTCAGAAAATGTAATAATGTAAATAGATTGGTTCAAAAGCACCCACAAAACATTATGCTATACATAAACAAAATTTAAATCAATGTAAGTTTTTAACAAAAAATTGGAAATTCAAACATGGACCACTAGAGCAGATTTTTTTAACAATAAAATTTTTTGCAAACACATTCTGTGAGAAATAAGGCTGCGTCTAGTCGTCTTGAATTTCGGTATAAAAAGCATTTTTTATCATTTTGGGCTAGTCATCCCGAATTTCAAGAGAACTAGCCAGAAATCAGGATAGATGCTAGTCATACCAAAATGGGGGACGACTAGCCTATTTTTGCCATTTTAGCTAGTTGTCCCGAAATAATGCACTCTATTAATTTTAATGCTTTTTACTATACAAAAATTACCAAAAATAACTTGCCTATTTTTACCATTTGGCTAGTCGTCCCGAAAATGGTGCATTTCATCAAATTTCACCTTTTAACTGAAAAAAAATTACCAAAAGCATTAATTATCCTAAAATTCGGAACAACTAGCCTATTTTCACCATTTAGCTAATCGTCTCGAAAAACTTTTAATAGTGTAATTATGGTTTATAAAATAAACTGATCTCCAGTCCTCTAGCCTCGCACCACTTTTTAGACTTATTATCATTAAACTTTTGTTTTATGTGATATAAAACACTAATTCCTTTCAATCAATCCATACGGTAATTAACATGGAATAATCTTCATTCCTGTTACCACCTGTCACTTCACCTTTAGTTTCTGGTCTTATCAGCTGTTTCAACTCTACTAACATCAAGATAAATAGGTTATGTTCACCGGAACCAATTTAGAACAGGCTTGCCATCAACTAATTTCAAATTTACTTATTTGGATTTTAAAAATATGGAAAAAACATTGAAATTTCATTTTAAAAGATAACATCATTAAGGCCATATGAGCGTAACCTCACAAATTTGTTTCGCATGCTTTTCAAAACCAATTCACGTTCGCACGAAATGCAGTATCGAATTGAAATTTTGCGAAATTAAATATGATGCACTGAAAACCGTTTTTGTCTAGTCATAGATTTTTATGATTATGCAAAAAGCAAAAAAAAAAAGGTTAACAACATAACTTTTTTCATAATTGTACAAATTTAGGACCACACAAACGTTTCTTAGTGGTTTATTTTTAGTTTTCCAAATTTTCAACTCGATATAGCGTTTTGTGTTGGTTTTGACAAACAAGTGACAAAAAGGACCCCGCACCAAATGTACAGTAAACTGGCCACCGGTGAAAAATTCGAAAAAAAAATTTTTTCTTGTATTTTCGAACCTGCAAAGCAATAATTCGAAGGAAAAAAGTAAGAAAAATGGACAGTTTTTTTACAAACAATTGTCAAAGTTTCAATTTTTACATGTATTTTAATAGAAAAATGCTGATTTTCGTGAAAAGTTTTTTTTCTCCTAAACTAATAGTTGGATTTGGTTCAAAC
>JAUELO010000351.1:553790-565919 GCA_032357855.1 Amphibolips quercusostensackenii
CCAAGGAACATTTTCCTCACTGGAAGTTGTCAAAATTCGAAACTTCCTCATACAACTTTTTAGTTTTTATATATGCGTTCAAGATTTTGAAGTAAATATTTTTAAAAATTCACTTCACGGCCCTGAAATGTTTTTTAGACTTTGTAAACGCTCTAGCAGTCGTAGAATATGTTGAAAAATGTTACATAAAATTTTAAAGAAAAAATATTAATTCCCGGCAAAGATCTGGCGAGTTGAACGCAAAGACGTATTGAATTTTTTTTCAGCGAAAAATTCTGTTTCCCTCAAATATATAAAAAACAAAACAACCTTCAAATTTGGTTTTTATACAAAAAAAGATGCGCTATAAAATTCTCTACATGTATGGACTGTCAAAACTCAAATTTGAACACTTTAAAATTTGCTCCACGGACAATACTTTTCCGCGTGTTCGAGCGCTAAGGCGGTATTGCATCCGACCCTTCAATTGAAAAAGTTGGATAGGTTTTTCTTTCAAAATTTTGTAAAACTGACGTTAAAAAAATCACTTTCATTTCCCAGTTTATCAGTCACCTTCAATTAAATAATAATAATAATAAGATGATAATAAGGTATTTCCTAGTTTTTCAAGAAAGGTTGAATCTTTTACAGAAGATCCTTCATTCGAGGTCACGTATTCGTAAAGCAGACTCCAAACTCGGAAATCGCACTTTGGAAAACTAAGGTCGTCATTCTTATTTATGCTAGCAAGAAATCACCTCTCGATTTGCAAGTTTCAAGATACTGTCCTCCAGTCTGGCGCGAAACTCTTTTTGTCCTTGCACCAACTTACTCCAAATGGAAATGTGAGTCAAACTGCGAATGTATTTATGGGTATCCAGCTCACACACTATATTGAATTGAGCACATAGTGTACATCCAACGTGACCTTGAACTGCACAGACCCGATTCTGAACACTTTCTCATCTCATTTTACATTTAGCTCTGACCTTTTGATATTCTCTCTTGTTAAATTAACTGCGAACCTAAGAATCATTGCTCCCTTTATTCCCTTTTAGGTTGGCTGCTCAAGTCCCGAAAAACGAATCAAAATTAGATAGTACTTCAGAATGAAAGATTCCAAATAGGACATTATCAAAGGCGAAGAATATTGAAGAGCTTCCAGCAGTTCTTAGAGTGTTTAATTTTTCCCGGATAATTAAAATACACAATAGGAAATTACGTATCACCTTGACTTTGATATCAATATAATCAATGCTAATTCCTTGACACCACCTCGTTAACAAGACGTCGGCTTTTCAATTATGACGTTTATAATATCTTAATTTTCTACGGTCCATCGACCATGTGAGATAGTCAATAAATTATAAAAGCCAGCTGCTGACACCTTAATGCGATAATCTCTCACTTGTTAACAGAAACAGTACACCTTCACACAAGAATCTTCCTTGTGGTGGATGGATGGATTTAATTACAGAAAATATTCCATCTCTTAAATCACAATGATTTAAAGAGCTATCGTAAAATACACATCAAAGATCGATCAGCCTTTCAGAAATCACTTCAGTCAATGTTAATCCCTTCGTGTTCAAATGGTCACTTTTTGTTCATTCTCAGTTAATTCTTCTTAATTTACTTCTTTCACTTAAAACGTTTTTTCCCAAGAAGAAGTATTGGTCCCATTAAAAAAAAAAATTTTAATTGCACTTAAATTAATTTCATTGATTGGATCAAAAAAAGAAATACTGAAATAGTTATAATAGATCCGAACAATTTATAATATGAAAAAACATTGGGTATTTTAATTCAGTATTTCTAAAATATAATGATTCGAATCAGAAGATTAATGATCGAAATGGTAAACAAAATTTCTTGGGATGTACGCTGGCTGTAAGTGGATAAGGTATTCCGTATTAGTCGAAGTCAGACTAAGAAATATGACTCTTACGTCATGTTTGGGTCGGGGAGACTAAGGTTTTACATCCGATACTGAGTTAGATGAATCACGCAGCGATTCTGGGGGTTTTCTCTGATTCTTCCACATTTGAGCAGCTAGTAAGCAGAAGCTATCAGCAACCACAATAAGGCTTTTTATTAAGGTTGTGTCTAGTCGTCCCGAAAAATTGGGGGGAGTTGGAAAAGGGGGTGGACTAGCCGTTCCAAAAATTCGGGACGAGACACTTTATTTGGTTAATCCTAACTGTAATATTAAAATATCAATTTTAACTTCTATTTGATTTGTTCTGTTTAATTATAATTAATTTATCCTCAATTGCTCCAATTTAATTTTCACTTTATATTATTTGCACCTGACTTAAAATTTGATTTTATACGAATTTAAAAAAAAAACTTTGAAGATTACCAGGTAACAGAAATAACGGTCTCGATGCAATATAAGTAGCTGTGCGATAACAAACTTAAAAAAAGTTCTTTCCTCTGATAATGCTAAAAAATATTCAAATGAATTTTGTACTTCATAATAAACTTTTTCCTCAGCAAGCACATAATCAAACTCTTCCATAAAAAAATCAATTTTCTCAATAAGTAACACTAGTCACACCTCGAACACTTTTTATTTTGAAAATTTTAAACTTGAAATTACCTAATTTTGAACGTTTTTAACTTAGAATATTCCAATCCGCAGTTCTACAATTTTTACACTTTAAATCAACATTGCACAATGTTTAACTCCTTCCAATCATACGACTTTAAATTATTGATTGTAAACTTACACCTGTTAAATTCACACTGCAACGCTTATATTTTGAACTTTCTAATTGTTAATATTTCAATTTTATATATTCGAAATAAAATGGTTTCAAATATAAAGGTCTCCAATTTCAAATAAAATTGCAAAATCTTGAAGGACATTTCAATTCAAAATTTTTTTATTTGAAACATTAACCCTCCGTGGGCAAGGTGAAATTTCACAAATGTGGTCCGCAAAGTAGGACTTTTAAGTCCATGATGTTTTTCGCAATGTTATTTTTACTTTTAAAGTCTGACAAAATTCAGTTATTCTCTGGAGTCTATACAATAGATTTCAAGAAACGATTTTGTTATTTGCAACTTTATATTTTTTAAACAAATAATTATCTAGACACATGTTCTGAAAAAATGGAAAATCACTGTGCCCTAAAAGACCCACCTTGCCCATTGAGGGATAATTAGAAACTACCTAATTTGGGAGATTCAAAAAAACAAAGTTTGTATTCTATAGCTTTCAAACTTTAAAAGACTTAAGGCCTTAAACGTTTAAGGCTTTAAGTGCATTAAAATAAGAGTTAGAACCCCGAAATACTTATAAGAAAATAGTACTTTCTTAAATGCAGTATCCGAGTGCACCAGAAATATTCGGCTATTTGTACCGAAATTTCGGTACCCATAGCCACGGCCTTTTTTGAAGGCTTACAAATAAACCTGAACTTCAGCGTCGCTAGAATCTGGAAAGAACTCATCGGAAAACAGCGAAATACTGTTTTTTCTCCAATCAAAGAATTCCATCATTCCTGAGCGATCACATCTCCTTATTCGACTCTGGATTCGCAAAAAGGAAAATAACGATTCTAGAATCAAGAATTCTAGATACGGCACTGAGAACTGCTTCCCGGCCGGCCGGCTGACGCCATTTTGGCAGCCGAGACCGGAAAGTATGCTCGTGGGCACGAAGTCCACGCAGCTGGCGATTTTTATCTCGACTTTCGACCGTTCCGTCAGAGCCTCGTCCAAATAATCGACAATTCACAATCCCTTTCTACCTTGGGCCCTCTTGACTCTTCATTACCAAATACCTCTCCAAAAAGGTCAAACTGATCTCAGATATACGCGGGAACGAAATCTAAAAAAGGAAATGAAACTGTAACTAAAAATTTAAATCAAACTCGAAGTCTAATCTAAAATTCTAAATTAAACGTAATCCAATATCGTCTCATACTATCAAATTTCAATTCCCGGATAATCACGACATCCTTACTTCTGATAAAACTGATGAAATCCCATCTGTTTTATAAAAATTTCCGCTAATTTATTTTTGGGAAGGTATTTCCGGTTTCTAGCGGACAAAAATCGAACGTGTGCCAAGGTCGAGAATTTCAAAAAAAGAAAGAAATTCGTGGAATTGCCTGCAACGTGCTCTACGATCCCAGACGCCAGCTCCGCCACACCCTGAAAACTCCCAAGAAACCTTTTTTTTTTTGGTTAGATTTTCTGCGGGAATAAGACTTGAGATATCCTTTTTTTTTTGAGAAAGGGAGAGATTGGAGTTAGAGAATGATGATTTCCTGCACGAGGGACCACGCCGTGGAGGAAGAACATCCAAGGATCGATATGGTGTCTCTGTGACAATGAGAGCAATTGCCCGGGTATTCGGGGGACTTTGGAGAAGATCGACGAGCACCTGCAGCCATAACCCCTATCTCGATTTCGCATCACGTCATAACTACGTGGCAGCAGACTCGTACTTTTCCGATTCCTCGAAATCGAGAAAAAATCCGCCAACCGGCGTTCCAACCTCTTTATCCTCCAGCCTCTCCCTTTCAGCAAGCAAGATGTCCCCTTACAACTCGTCTCGTATCTTTTTTAGCCCTCACCAACGGTTTTTTCGAAAATCTGGAATATTCCGTTCAAAATGAACGAAATTTCATTTAAATATGCTAGTGTGTCTTTAAGTGTGAGGGCGCGCTCTTTTTTTTCTTTTTTGTTTTGTTGGATTTCTTTTAAATGTGAATTGCGAAGTAAGAATGTGAAGCACAGGATGGAGACTTGCGAAAGAGCAACGATTTCCTTAGTAAGTGGGACATTACTCACTTCGAAGCCCTCCGATTTTGCCCAGAGATTTCCGTCGTGCCCGGCGATAGCCGCTTTGGTTACACATCTCGAGGCGAGCAGCTGCTTGTCAATGTAATCCTGCCAGCTCATTTTTGAACACAGGAGGGGGTAAAAACTCAACTGTCCGCTACTAACCGCACTAAGAAGACACAGGCACAACCCGTCACCGACTGGCTCGGCTCACGACTGCCGATTCGCGCTAGCTTCATGCCGCTCGATCCCCACTTTTCAATATTTCTGTTAGACGTATCACCACTCCTTGAATTTTCAGGAGCGTAATTGTAAGCAGAGATATTGGGCCCTGGACTTTATTAAGTGGCGGGAAATGTTTGAATTGGAAATATAAAGATGTTGCTTTTTCTATTTTAAGTTGCTAAAAAAGGGCTTGAATTAGCTTATTTTGGAATTCTGTAAAATGGTTGATGGTTATTAACACATTATATTCTCGTTATATTTCTATTAGTCAGCCTCAGTCAGTACAAATCCTTTTTTAATAATTAAGCGTGCAACTAAAATTTTTATTTTACTCAATATATCTGGAGAAAAACCTAAATGAGATATTCCACCAATTTCGATTTCTATGCGGAATATGTAGATAAAATTAACAGGGTGGCCGTTTTATTCAAAGAAAAAAATCAATGAAATTAAAAAATTATATTTTTTTCATTTCACATACGCTTAATAATTTAAACGTATCAAATGGAAGCTATTAAGAATTTTAAATTAGAATATTTTTAATTAAATGCAGTTGAACTACAAGACAAAAAATTTTAAACTCTTATCATTTGTACAGTTCAAAGCTTCAGATACAGCAGACAAAGTAACACAAAACACGAGCTCATAACGAAAACAACAAAATTTTTTTACATTTTTTGATCGAAATTTTGAATTTTTTTAACTTCATTTTTATAGAAAAAAATAGTAGTGTTTAAGAATATTTTACCACAATATCATAGATACCTAACACTATTATTTTTCCCAAGTTTCAAGAAAATCGCGGATATTGATAACAACTCTGATATTCCTGACCTGGAACATCACAGTTCAAAAAATATAAATCCACTTTAACATTTTCAATGCTCTAAATTCTAAATTAATGAATAAATCAATAAATTTGTAAATTAAAAAATTATATCATTTTAGGTAAATCCAAGCTAGAAAAATAGAAAATTGGATGAAAATTTTGTTTAAACTTAACATTTTTTACATTAGAAATAATATTATTTTAATTTTTAATAGTTTTAAGTCAATAATTTTTCAATTATTATTTCTACATAAAATTTGGTTTTGTACTGAAATATTTATAGATTTTGTTCTTCTATATATAATTCTATTTAATATAGTTCTATTCTTTTTAAATTATTTTTTCAAAATAAAAAATTTTTTTAATTTTTCCACTAATATAAAAAAAAAATTTATTATCTATAAAAGAAAACTGTCTTTGTACAGAATAGTATTACACAGAATCTTAAACACTATTAATGTTCCGATTTTATAAAAATCAAATACTTCTTCGTTCCATAGGAACACAAATATTTTATAGATTTTATCCTATAACTTTTTCCACAAGTTTATCTCAATCCAGTTTCTATCAACATTGCTTCGACCTTAAGAGTTAAACTATCAGGTATTTGCGTTTGGTATATCCAGCTTGTAAAGTAAACCATCTTTTCAGCTTCTCCATGTTGGTGAGCAATATTTTCGAAAACAACTCGTTTTACTTTGGCCTCATCCTTATAGGCTGCATAAATATATTTCACTGTGCTAACTGCAAAATAATATTTAGATATACTTATTTTACATCTTAATTTTTAATATTCAAATATTTATTTTGAATGTTAACGTACCATATTTTTCAATCGGCCAAGTTAAAAATAAAATGCCCTTGTTCTGGTGTACCGATTCTAAGCATTCCAGTTTGTCGGCAATAACTTGAAGATTATTGGCTACCTGATCCTGAAAAAAAGTCAAGAAAATTAGATACATGTATAGAATAAAATTGTTATCTTGGGAAATTAAAATTCTTACTGCTGTCTCGCAAACTTTCTCCAACGATGAACATAGTTCAATTAATTCCTCTGGATAAGAGTCGTCAACTTTAAGATCGATTATGGATTGTACAATAGAAAATCCCTTTAAATGTGCAGCATTCCATTTTTGTATATTTGAATGTAGTTCTACAACTAAATTTCGTATTTGGAGGGGAATTCCAGTCAGAGCTTTTCCCTTGGCTACAGAAGACCCTGAAGCTATAGAAATATCATTTTATGGGTGAAAATAAAAAATTTTTAAATACAAAAATTAAAAATAAAGTATTTTTCTCGTTTCCAATTATAGTTTCAGAGTTATAATAATTTTTTCAGTGTCCCCAAGTTTCCACATCATCCGGTAAAAAAACAGTTTTTCATCAACTTCATGGCCTAAAATTTTAATTTCCAAATTCAAATTGATTTAAATTGAAGACTAATTAATGTAATTCAAAATGTGAACGTTTAATTACACTCAAAGTGTATTTGTTTGAACAAAATAACCGATTGAGAAGCCCGAAAAAATCATATTTAATTGAAAAATTATTTTAAATAACCCTAAATTTACTTGTATTATTAATTACATTACAGTACCGAAAAAATTCAGCTATTCATACCAAAATTTCGGTATACACGTAGCCACGGCTTAAAGAAAGACAAAAATAAATCTTAATTTACCTACATGGAGGTTCTAAAAGCAGATCTAATTATTATGTCGTCATAAAAAAATATTTTTAATGACCTAAATGAAATATTTGAAGGGTGGCAGTACAGAATAGATAACCAACAAAATCATAATGTTTCAGGAAATCAAAAACCATTCTGTAAAGTCGAAATCACCACTTAAAGATAAGACAAAAAAACCACTTCCGAGATGACGTGTTGCTGATTCAAGCCCGCATAAATTTAGTTAGAAAAAATTCTCCGGTTTTGAGGAAATAAGATGTAAAAATTACCAAAAAATTGTTCTGTTCTTAGAAAATCAAAATTTAGTGTGACAATATCGTACTGTGAAATACGATTTTCGGCTGAAAGGCCTGAAAAAAGATAATTTTTTTCAATAAACAATAATAGTTTCAAGAGATATCGATGCTGAACGGGAAAAAAATGGTTACCACGCTCAAATCTTAAGATAAAATTTTAAATCATATTTAAATTCCCGTATTAAAAAATGAGAATTTGAACAAATCCATTTGACATAACGTGCATTTGATTTTAAGAATATTTTTCACAACACTTTCATGAACCGATTGTAGTTAGATCAAGATGGAGATAGGTGGATGTTTTCAGAGATAACAATAGCCACCTTCGACGGAACTTACTGCCTTTTCATGATCATGTTGTAAAAAGTATCGTGCGTATCAAGTGGCAGACGCTTTTCGTGACTCGTGCATTGTTTTTGTTCTCGTCACAAAAAGACCGTCGCCTCCCACTTGATACGCAATATACTATTATGCAATAAACCCACTTTCAGGAAAATGTTGATTATCTATTTCTGTACTACCACACGGAGAACAAAATCGGACTATTGTAGTAAGCTGAGCTCTTGATATTACAGCACGGAACTGATTGTGCGAAATTTGTATTAATTTCTACTAATATTGGCATCAAGTTGAACATTTTTAGCCTCAAAGGTCCTATACTATAAAAGAATCAAGCGCATGCCGTTATTACTGGAGTCATATACTTTTAGAGCAGTTGTGCCTTGTGAAAATAGCTCGAACTTCGGCTTACGACGGTCGCAAAAACTTATCCTTTTTGAGTATGAGTACACCAGGGGTCTTCAGCGAGGGGAAATTCAGCCTATAATACTCCGATGCCACATGTCTTGTTTCCACCACTACGCCTCCTCACTAAGCTGTGAGAGTGAGACGGAAGTTTTACGTGCTGTGTGAGGAGGCGTAGTGCTGGAAACGAGACATGTGGCATCGGAGTATTTTAGGCTGGATTTCTCCTCGCTAGAGATCCCTGGAGTACACTAATAAAAGAGATGTTAGGACACGCCTACCGGCGATGGTTCGTAGGCAGGGCTTACCTATCATCTCTTTTCGATTACTCATACTCAAAAAGAAACTTTGTACTTTTTTTAGGATGAAGGGATCCCTGCTTAAAATGAATGAATTTTGTACCAGGTTAGCAAGAATAAAATCTGCTACAAAAGCATGACTAGTGTTCTTACTATTATAGGCATATTTTTTTCATCGTGCACCCTTCAATTACAAAAATTATACAATTTTAAATTAAGGTATTAGCAATGTAGATAATTTCAAATCTGTGAAAAATTTTCATTTCAACAAATAAATTCACTATCATTGACCGGTTTCTCTAGCTTTGATAATTTATATACATTTTATACTTAATTATATCTTAAATTTGAAAAGATTTTTAGAAGGATCTATAAGATTAAAATATAAGGAAGTGTAGTTTTTTGTATTACTTCAGATTAAATTCTATTAAAATGTAAGGCTTCGAATTTGGAGACTGTTAATTTGAGTGAATTTTCAAAATTCAAATGGTTTAAATTAATATTTGCTATTTATTGAAAAATGCATCGAAATTCTGTGATAAAATAATTTAAATTTAATTAATTAAATTTAATTAATATTTGCTATTTATTGAAAAATGCATCGAAATTCTGTGATAAAATGGGCAGAATTCTCGATATAAGGGATTTGAAATTTATGCGGAAAAAAAATATGGACGGACTGTGGTCCCTGATTAAAATGTTTCTTACCATATTCCAGACGTAAAGCAGAATGTGTACAATACCATAAAATAACCAGATAGTGAAAACTAGTGGCTTCCACGTTAATTCCATTCTTGTAACTGCCCATCCCTTGGCAAGTAGAAGTAGCAAAAGCATAAATGAAGTCTGAAAAAACCGCGAAATTTACTATCAGTTTCAATAAAAATCCACTCCCAATATTTCATTATTCTTTCACACATGTTCTTGGAATATATAATTGATAAAACACAATCTTTCTCACCCTAGAAAGGATATCAAAAATGTCCCCGGCGACTTCGAGCTGTTCGTATCCAATGCCATCAAAGGCGAATTTCAGTACATGAATCAAAATCAAACATAGAGCTATAAATTCCAAGAGCAAACTGGCTGTAAATAATCTTGTAACTGGATGTCTCTGTAGTCTCACTGCGTATAATTGCAGAGGAACTAAGATTATGTAGCACAAGAAAAATAGTAGGTAGAGTTCGATGGTATTCTGTCGGTCATAGGAAAACTGATAGGTCAATGTATTTAGGCTACTGGTGTTCGGATTCCCATTTACTAGCCAGATATCATAATCTAACTTCTCGTGTTTGTCGTAATGTTCCCATTGGCAGGTTGTCGTGTTTCTGTAGCACGAAACTAGGCTAATGTACCAAAAATTTGGTTGCCAGACGTTTTCAATACTGAACGTAAATTGATAATTCTTTATTACGTTCCAGGGTTGATCTTCCTCGTCTGAACATAGTTTGCCTATTGGACAAGGCACTCTCCTGAATAAGAGAAATAAACATTCTTCAATTTTTTGTTAGCAATTCTATCTTCAAAAAGTGAAACAATTTAGATGTTCGAAGCATTACTTTTTGTTGAATCAAATTTTAGAAAAAAATTCACGAATTTTAAACATTTTTCTATTGATTTTCAAATTTAAGCCTTCAAAATTGACATTTTTAATTTGGAGCAATCAAAATGTGACAGATTAAAAATAAAACACTGAAAATTGCAATGTTTCCAAACAAAAAGGATTGAAGATAAGAAATTTTCAATTTCAAAATCGAAAACTTCAAAATGAAGCCTTCAAAATTGATCAATGATTTTAAATATAAAAATAATCAAAATTTAAGATTTCAAACTCAAAACTGGTAAAATTAAACAATTTTCAATTCCATATGCTTAAAATTGTGAAATTTACAGTTGGAGTGGTGGCAATTTGAAATAATCTCAAATGGCACTTGTTCGAAATTGCATAATTTCATGTTATATTTTGTATTTGTGGCTATATTTCATTGTGAAGAACAATCGTTATGTGAGTAAGCAGCGTGAAACTGTTGGAGAAAACACTAGCTTGCGTTAATAAGCGAACTATGACATTATTTTGCTTGAAGTAATCAATTTCAGGCCGAATACTTGTTTTAGAGAAGCTGAATATTTTAATTTAATAGTTATATAATAAAATTAAATAAATTAATATGAAGTAAATCAAAAAAAAATTTTTTTATCAACGAAATAGCAATAATTTGATTTATCAGACTTATATATAAATCGTTATTTTTTAGATAAAAATGGAATTACATTGTCGATTGATTAAAATCTACTTAATTGTTATCTTGACACTATAAATGGGTACTTTAAATGAAAGTAATTCAGCATTCAACCTTTTCCTGAATTTATTAAGTCTTCAACTTTAATGTTAAATCAAAATGTTGTAAATCCAGAATGCTTCACATTTGAGACATTTTATTCATAACTTTCCAATTTAAAATTGTCTACATTTTCATGATTTTAAGAATTTTAAAGCAAATTGTTGAAGTCTGAAGCTTTAATTTATTCAAAATAATTTTAATCTTTCCTACGCACTTTCCTATTTGAATTTCTTCTATTTCTTAATTTTTCCATTTTTAGCGTTTAAATATGAAAATTACCATGCAAAAACATTTTTAAAAATTTAATTTTTACCAATTTGAAACTTTTTGGAAACAATTTGAACTTTAGAATACTAATTTAAAAATTTGTTCAAATTAATCTTTTTTCTTCTTAAATCATAATAAGAATTTAATTAAACGTATTTTCAAGTATCAAATAGTTTTCATTCATTAGTAATTGTTTGATCATATAAATATATCACTGCAAATAGCGTCCTTCCATAGGGTCAGGTTTAAAGGGATAGTTTAAATGAAATCTGTTAAATTTGAGCAATATTACAAATTAGAAAGTTTTTCGTTTTAAACTATTAAATCTTGAACACTAAATGAAAGGCTATGAATTATTCCATTTTTCACGTTTTAAAATTTATTGAAGAACTTTAGCGTTTCACTTTCAAACTTATTCATTTGAAGGTTGACGGTGAAAGGTATAGGTGCTAAAAATAAACCATTCCGAAAACAATTAACCCGCATACCTCAAAAAATCCTGGCCTTCCTCGTTGCATTTATAATCATACGAACTTTGATTCAAAGTGCGAAACATCATTGCACAAGCCCTGCTCTTGTCTCTAACCCCACGATTACCATAATACTCCAAAAAATGATCACGATCCAAGACAGCAAGTGTGACAGGAACCGAAAAGTTGAC
>JAUELO010000351.1:566019-576453 GCA_032357855.1 Amphibolips quercusostensackenii
GACACATAAGAGGTAAAATAATACAAATTAAGAGTATAATACAATAAAATTTTTTTTTTTTAATTTTGCCCGAAAAAAAGTCAAAAACAGTTTTTTAATCCATTTTTAGTAAATTTCTTCCCTTTTAATTTTTCTTAAATGTGGATAAAATTATTCCTTGGGAAGTCACCTCTCTTTAAAAAAAAAGTCATGGAGACTCTATCGGGTTCCAAGATATCGTCATTTTAGTGAGACCGCACGCCGCCCGGACACAGTGGGGCAAAAAAGGTGTCTCTGTACAAATCAGTCTGCAGACCACAATTTTCATCACATTTTAATGTTCTTTTTTTAAATTAATGCTAATAAAATTCTCCATAGCTCGGTTTCGGCCGATTTAGAACAAAGTTTTTTATTTCTTTTTTATTGAATAACAAAAATGTATTTTTTTTAGAAGAGCATCGGTTTTCGAAAATACTTGGATTCAATCCAAAATACCTAGAATCATTCAAGCAACTATTCACAAAAGTAGTCTAACAGATGAGAAAATTATTTGAAATTTATTTATTTTGTTATAAACAAATAAGTGCGTGAAAATGCATTCATGGGGATTGGCAGTGATTCGTGAATTGATTTCCACTAAATTTGAACAATTTATAGTCAAAAACAGCTTTTTAATTAAATTAATAAAAGATAATAGATAAATTTTTATTTTATGAACAAATTTCATAAAAAATTGTAGCTAAGATAGTTATGTTGGAATAAATTAAGTTTTTTCTGTTGAATCAGCCAAAAATTATACGAAAATCTAACAAAATTATCACATTTATTCATCCGTTTGAACAAATTTAATAAAATAACTAATTTCTAAACTTAGAGGGTGCTGATATGACAATCAACAATTATTATTGTAAACAGTAATTGCTTAAACAAATTTTTATCATCTCAGGCATTTTTTAAGAAAAAATTGCGTTTCTTTAGAATATTAGCAAACTCTCATTTACTGATGGCCTTGTGCTATCGGTCGATAAGAATTGATAACTCTTTAAACAAGATTAATTAACAAACGCATTTTTCGGTTATTTCTAAAGGTAAAAACTTCATTTATTTACCGTAACCACCTGTTAATAACTAATTTTTCAACAATTGTTGTTAACAATGAAAATTGTCAATTGTCACATAAGCTCCTTAAAATTTGAGAAATTAATTCTTTACACTTAATCAAGTTGAAACCATATAAATGCTTTTTCACTCACTTATTTGTTTATAACAAATTCAATATATTGTTAAACAATTTCTAAGCTATGAGACAACTTTTTAAAAAAGTTTTTTCATTGATTCTAAATATTTTGAATTAAATCCAAACATTTTTCGAAAACCGGTACTCTTCTAAACAAAACAAAAAAATTTCATTTTTGTTATTAGAAGAAAAAAAAATAACTTTTTTAAAAATCGGCCTCGACCGATCTATGGAGAATTTTATTAGCTTTTATTTTTGAAAATAACATCAAAATTGGATTAAAATTGTGGCCTGCAGACTGATTTGTCTAGAGAGACTTTTTTTGACCCACTGTGCCCGCGCGGCGCGCGGTCTCACTAAAATGACGATATCTTAGGACCCTATAGAGTCGCCATAATTTTTTGTTTTTTAAGAAAGGTAATTTCACAAGGAATTATTTTATCTATATTTCAAAAAAATTAAAAGGGGAGAAATTTACTGAAAATGGACTAAAAATTTGTTTTTACTTTTTTCGGGCAAAAGTAGGCAATTTTTTTTTATTGTACTATATTCTTGAAATATATTATTTCACCTCTAATGTGTACAATTTTTACCAAAATCCAATCATCATTTCCAGAAATATTAAAAGTTCAAAAAAATGTGACCCCGAAATTTAACATGGCGTAACTTCTGCAATTTTGAAAATTTTCAAAAATTCTCTGAGCCTAACATTTTTTTATACAGCATTATACTTATAGCAACTTTTGTTATAATCGAACGATCAGGGGCAGATCCTGATATTTTTTACGTATACTGACCCTACAATTAAAATTTTGGAAACTCGAAAATTCAAATAGAGTTTATTATTCCATTATAAAGTCGAACTTATCAATATTGAGCCTTTTAACCCATATATCTATTTTAGGCTTGTAACTGAGATCAAAATTTTCTGTTAAATGTGTTAAGTAATAAATTATAAATTTAATAGTATTTCACATATTTAATATCAAATAATATACATAATAATTTAAATAATAATAAGAAATTTAGCAAAAAATTATCAATTTAATAGTTCTTTTAACATCATGATATATTAAACACTATCAAATTTATAATTACTCTATAAGGATATGAATTGTAAGGTCAATTAAATTTTGACAAATTTTACGTTAAAAGTGACTAACAAGCAAATAATAATCTCATTTTACAGTTTAGAGTTTCTGCAACTTAAATTATACATATAAGGAATTTTATAATATAATAAATTTCAACTTCAGTTTATTGAAAATTCACTGATTTATCCAGGTTTTCCCCGACATTTCCTAACTAGTTTTATATTTCTTGACTTTCCAGAAGTCTCTGACCTTGATTATGATGTGAGTTTGCCATTTCTCATGTGAGGTTAATAATACAGGGTGGTCATCTTAATTCTAGAAAAAAAAAGACGCGATTTTTTCCAAGTATGCAACATTTTTTTTTAGAGTCATTGGATTTAAAAAATACGCACTATTAAAATTGAAAATTTTCTCATTTGAAATAATTAAATATTTACTACAAATTGAAGCATATCCACGGTACCATTTCCAATTATCTAAATTCAAACTAATCCTACCATTCAACTCACATGGATAAACATATTAAAAATATAATATGTCCCTCATCCAATTCAAAAAAAATATTAATAATCAAAAGTTCCCCACATGCCAAAAAGTAAAAATGACCTCTTTCAATTCTGAAAAAAGAGCCAAAGTATCGTCAATTCCAACTCGATAAAATTATAAAAATAAAAATATATCCCATTTCCAATTCAGAAAAAATTGAACACAAAAATTTCCTTTCTTCCAACCTAATAAAAATGTTGAAAATGTTTTCTGTTTTAAACAATTCAGTTTTGAAGTGTTTCTTTCTTTCATAACAAAATTTCAATTTGAATGAGTTTTGAATATTTTAGACTCAAACAATATTCGAGTAAGATATATTTGAAATGTAAAACAGAATGGAGAATAGCTTGTAAAAATTACAATTGGACTTCCAAATTGTTTCAACTAATCAGGCTTTCGAATTGAAAAATTTAAATTTTCAAATTTAAAATCAGCATATTCTTTAATTTTCAACAGATTCAGAATCTTCTTGTAAAATCAGTTATTTTTCAACTTAAAACGTTTTTTATTAAAAATTTTTATATGCAAATGCTTTTAATTGTTAATTGGCTAAATCTTGAAAACATGATTTAAAAAATTTTTGTATTGACAATGTTTCACTGACAATGATTACGTTTTAGTATAAAACGTTTTTTAAAAAACAATTATACGAATTTCAATGGCATTTCTTCGAATATACAATTTTTAATACTTCTAAATTGAAAAATAACTGAAATTTTGGATTTTGAAAAAAATAAACATTAAAATGTCGAAAAAATCCTGGGCAACTTCTGCAGAAATCTTAAAGCACAAATATTTCGTTAATTTTAAATCTTTTTTAAATTTCTTTACAGATTTAGAAAACTGAAGAAACCAGTGGTGTAGACCTAAAAGAAAAAGTAGCCGGTTGGGGGCGGGGGGATATCAGTGTAAATAACGTTAGGAACTTTGGTTACATTTACAACTTAAACCCAAAAAAAATCCAATTAACTTATACGTTTTCGGTTAAAAATTTATCATTTTTGGTTAAATGTTCAACTTTCTGGTTGAAAATTCGTTATTTTTGGTAAAAATTTAATCTTCTTGATTGAAAATGGTTCTTTTTGGTTAAAAATGAAATTGTTTGGTTGAAATATCAACTACTACATGCTTCGTTGAGAATTCATCTTTTTAGGTCAAAAAGTCGATTATTTGTCTTATGTTGAACTCCTTTGTAAAAAAGTTATGTTTTTATGAAGAATTCATAGTTATAGTTTAAAACTGAACTATTAAATTATTATATTATCATTAACGAAATAAAAATATTAAATTAAAATTGTTTACTGCTTTGTGTAAATTTATCTTTTTGACTTGAAAAATCAACATTTTGGTAAATAATTAAACTTTTTGGTTGAAAAATCATATTTTTGGGTTCAAAATTCAACTTTTTGCAGATGATTCGTCTTTTTGACTATAAAATAAAATAATTTTGTAGAAAATCCATGTATTTTGTTCGAAATTCGTCTTTTTTGGTAGAACACAAATCTTCCTGGTCAAAAATTAATCTTTTTGGTTGAAAATTCAACCCTTTTGTTGAAAATGCAATATATTCCGTCTTGAAATTTTAGGAATTTAAAGCTTTTCGTATTGAATTCAATATGTTACCTACATTAATTTTATTTAATAGAATTGATAAACGTAACATCCACCTTTAGACAGGCCTCGACTACACCACAGGAAGAAACATTTCTCAAGAGTCAAATATAAAATAGTTCAATTATCACACTCTAAAACTTTGAAAGTGATCGAAAGAAATTGAATAAATCAGCGGAAACCCTCAAAACTGCATTAAAATATTGAGAATGCTTGGAAATGTTTGGAAATAGGAAACTAAATGATTTAATACTTGAAAAAGTTGTCAATTAAACTTAATAACAAAAAAAAAATTTTGTTCCTGAAAATTGATAAAAGGAACTGTCATTTCCCGGTTTTCTGGTCCAACGGCCACACTGGATAGAATGGAAAGAATGGACTTTATAAGATGATAATGTTCAGTTTTTACACTTTCAATTTAAAGTATTTTACAAATTAAATATATACCTATAATTTTAATCATAAATAGCAAAAAAACATACCTGAAATGAACAAGTGTGATACAATCTTTGACGCAGAGGTTTACAAACTTCACACCCTTAATTGCGGGTTTATCAATTTTAAGAACGATAAAAATCAACGTTCATGAAACTGGATGCGATCTAAAATTAAATTTCTTATTTCGTAATTTATTTTATTTATTTAATATATGCATAGAAATATCTTTGTCTGTACTTACATTTTTGTATATAAGTCGTTTCATAACCCCACTTTTGTCAGCTGACATTTAAATTATTACTCCAAACCGAAGCTTATATTTCTGCAGTGCATTTATTTCTTTGCAAACATTAAAATCAAAATTACCAAAAACTAAAGCCTATTTTATAAGAATTTATAATTAGATGGGTTTTATAAACTACCAAATTATAAATCCCCATCTCGCCCTTTAAAATCTTTACTAAGAAACATTAACCGCTAAGATACATGTCACGATACAAAGCAGAATTAAAGATTTGGAAGCTTGAAGCCTGCAGAATGTATTCTGAGGCAATTTGCGATTCAATAAATACACATTTTCTACTGTTCTTTTTTTAAACTTTAACTTGCTTATTACCGTCGTTAATGTCCGTGATTCACATAGATCATCCAATAGCTGCTAAATTTCTACTAGTTAATTCCTTTTCTCTCCAATTAGGTATTTCACATTGTGACGTCACTAAGATTAAATCCAAGATGTCGGCACATCGTGGGCTAAACAAACCGGCTATCTCATTATGTATTTTCAGTTCAACCATCATCTAACTTCACATCGCTGAGTGCTGAGGAGAAAACAATGGGCCAAATACATGTGACAAATCTTTATTTTTGTAATATCTTCGTAATGAATAACAATTATAATGATTTTATTATTTCATTGAATAGTTCTTAAGAAATAAAAACTTTTTTCAAATACAATTATACAGAAAAAATTAGTTCTTACAAATATATTAGCTAAATAGGGCAAAAATGGACCGAATCCCATGTATTTGGTCCATTGTTTTCCCCTCAGCACTCAACGAAGTGAAGTTAGCTGGTGATTGAAGTGAAAATACCTAATTAATCTTTTTGCATGTTATTTCCACGCGACGCGTAGAAATACACTCCGAAAAATAATCATGTTTAGGTTATGTTTTAAATTTACAACATTTTATAAATATATTCTATACTAGAAATTTAATCTATGTGATTTTTGATTAAAAAAACAATTATTCCTTACTAATAACTGGTGTAAACTGTCCAAATTTCTTTTCCATGATTGACAAACTTGTTTTCATACAGCTTGATACAACACTTAACACGTGTTTCCTTTATTTTGCATGTGTGACGAACTGTCTAGTTCAGTGCCGTAAAACAAATTTTTGAGGCCCTAATTAATAATTGATTTAAAATAGCATTTTCAAATTGACCTTATTGGCTTTATTCAGACTTATTTGTTTAAGCAGGTGTAAGCCTATTAGTTCGTATGACATGATCAGTTAACGTTGACAGTTTTTTTACTTTTTTAGGAGAAAAGGAGGTATATGCTTTATTTAAGCAATAAATAATTATAATTTCTGATTTTTTCAGGGCGGCTTCTGATTTTATTCTTGTTTTCAATCTGCCACATTTTTTTTCTTCCACGTGTTCAGCTAAGCCCATTTTCATTTAGCACTTTTTTCTTAGAGAAATTTCGATTTATTGAATTCCCCAATGCGAAAATGCATCAACTTTATAAGTGAAGATTCTGAGGAAAAAACACGCCTCTCCTGCGTCCCCGTCGTGATACCATGCACCATGCACGTCCACACGTGAACTGGGCAGAAACTTAACCTCAAAACTAAGAATATGCACAAACTTATACACTCCAAGAAGATTTCCGCTTTTTGATAGGATTTTGGAGTTTTATAGTGCATACATGATCATAAAGTATCAATCATGCAAGTATCTAACCAGAACAATGTAAAAATTTATAATCTGAGCGCCGGAAGGTCTCTTCCCGAGGTAAGTTATCTTTCTGAGGTTATGGTTGTGAATTACAATTAACCGATATTAAAAGCAATTTCTACATCTACCGTAAGACTAAGGTGCAGTTATTGTAAATAAAATTGATCTCCCAATTTACATTCACAAATCCAATCCAAAACTTCCTTTCAGTGGTTATCAGACAGAAAAAAAAGAAGCTTGTCAAAAAAGCATGTCGGTAAGTTGCTTTGTTTATGGAATTATTTTTCAAACTAATTTTGAATTACCTAACTATTTATCTATTTTTTATTTTTGTTGAATTTCCTTGTTATCTACTAGAGTATATTATCTATAATTTCGTTAATAAAAGCTTTACAAATCTAATATGATTTTTTATAGAAATACGAAGAAGAATCGAACTCATTCAGGACTTCGAAATGCCTGCAGTCAGCACGAGTGTTAGAGTTTCAAACGACGGTCAATATATTTTTGCGACAGGCATTTACAAGCCAAGAGTAAAATGCTTTGACGTCACAAATGTATCACTGAAATTCGAAAGATGCTTTGATTCTGAGGTCGTTACATTCGAGATTTTATCTGACGATTACAGTAAGGTTGGTTATTACTTTAGTGTTACTTTGCTGCTCATTGTAATTCAGGGTGGTCGTTTTACTGGAGAAAAAATATTTCCGGACATTTTCCGGCTTTCTCCGTCTTGCAAAACTTTTTCACTGTCATTAAAATTAAAAAATTCGAACTGTTGAAGCTGAACATTTTTTCATTTGAAGTAATCAAAACTGAACTGCAAATGGAAGCACTGAAAGTGGAACTCTTTTAATTGAAATTTTTTGAATTAAATCTTAAAAGTGTTTTAATTCAAGCAATTAATTTACACGTATAAAATAGGAGCTGTACTTTTAAATTGGAATTTTTAAAATTAAATGCTGTTAAACTGCAACATTTTTCATTTTAAACTTTTATAAATTGAACAGTTCAAAGATTCCTGGTTAAAAAATATAAAATCAGGCTATCACCTCCGTCGTTTAAAATTTATAATTGTTCAATTGTTATTTATATATCAAAATTCAACACTGTCACTTAAAATTTTTGAATATTTGATTTATAAATGCTCATTTCAAATGAACAGTCAAATAACGATGAATATTATAAAATTGTTCTGTTTTTGATTAACAAATTTCAAATTGAATGGGTTAAAAATGGAACATTTCAGACTGAAAAAATATTTGAATAGAATTTGAAATTTGATAAAAGCGTTTAATTATGAATCTATTAATTTGAAATTATTTTAAAATTGAAAATATTTGATAAAGTTTCAATCGGACGTTAACATTTGTTCTAATAAGATTTTTGGATTGAAACAGTTCAATTTTTAACGTTCAAATCTGTAAATCCTTTAATTTTGAGTAGATTCAGAATCCTCTTGTAAAATCAATTATTGTTTACTTTCTAATACTCGAAATACAGTTTAATTAAAAAAATCAATGTAAATTATTTTAGAATTGCTTATTGTAAACTGAACGATTTCAGAATTGGAAAAGTTAAAAATTGAACCTAACATTTAAGGCAGTTACCCATTAGGTCGCTGGGGTACTGCGATTTATCGCTATGCTATTTTTTTGTCATGCACATCCGCACCACGGCACATCCCCCCGCGGCTTCTCATCCAAAGCCGCCGCGCAGCGTCTGTTCTCGACAAAGTCCAATCCAGTTTCATTTTATTCAAGTTAGACTGTATTTTAAATTTAATTTTATCATGTGATATGAAATTTGTGATATTTCAAGTGATTGGATAGACTTTTCTTTTACAAATTTTTTTAAATCCCCGGTCAAAAAATGAATTCTCTGTCGTTTCCCGTTTTTTCTCGGTCTCAAGAAATTCTCGGTAATTTTCCAGTTTTCCCGGTTCAACGGCCACTCTGTAATCGATAAATTTAAATTTCTATAATTTGTACAATCAAATTAAATATATTATTAATTGACTATTCCTTTTAAGCTTGTTTTCCTACAAAGTGACCGAAACATTGAATTCCACGGTCAAGGAGGAAAATATTTTCGAATAAGAGTCCCACGTTTCGGTCGGGATATGAACTATCATTATCCAACCTGTGATTTATTTGTAGTAGGAGCGAGGTACTTTATCCGGAATTATTTCTATTGAATATCAATTTCTTTCGTAAAATTAAAAAATAAAACAATTATTATTTTTATAGTAACGAGATCTACCGATTAAATCTCGAGAGAGGAGAATTTTTGAAACCTTATACTTCGGATGCTTCTTCGATTAATAAATGCGCAATCAATCCTGTTCATCATCTACTTTTAACTGGAACTCAAGATGGAAAAGTCGAGGGTTGGGATCCTAGGGTTAGGGAAAAAGTAGGAACTCTAGATTGTGGATTTCACTGCATCACACAGGATAACAGGCTAGTACTTATAATACAATATAATTTCAGACTTCACACTCTTTCCTTTCACATAAATCCTTTTTTCAACTTTGTCTCTTTTTTTCGCGTAAATGAGAACTGAAATAATAGGATCCAATAAGAACATCCAAATATTTTTGTTTGAGAATTAATTCTTTTTAATTTAAAAGTTTACTATTATGTTTTACTGTTTTGTTGAAAATTCGTCATTTTGGATAGAAAATTGGTCCTTTTGGATTGAAAATCGTTTGGTAAAAAAGTCGTCTTTTGGTTGAAAGTTAATTCTTTTTCATGGAAAAGACTATTATTATATTTTTGGTTTAGAATTCATCACTTTTAGTTGGAAATTGTACTATTTGGCTAAAAATTTATTTAATTTGTTGAAAATACAACTATTTTCTTTAAAAGTTATCTCTTTTGGTTGAAAATTAATTCTTTTTATTTGAAAAGTCTACCATTATATTTTGGGTTCAGATTTCATCTCGTCCAGTTGAAAATTTACTATTGCGTTAAAAATTTAATTATTTTGTTAAAATTCATCTTTTTTGGTGGAAAATACAATTGTTTTATTGAACACTTGTCTAGTTGGATAAAAAATTCGTCCTTCTGTATTGAAAATTCATCTTTGATCTCTAAAAGTCAGTTCTTTTTAATTGAAAAGTCGACTATAATATTTTTGGTCCACAATTGATCTCTTTTGGTTAAAATCTCTATTATTTGGCTGAAAATTAATACTTTTTATTTGGAAAGTCTACTATTATCTTTTGGGGTTAGAATTCATCTCTTTTGGTTAAAGATACTACTATTCGGCAGAAAGTATAAATATTTTGTTGAAAATTTAACTATTTTGTTAAAAAGTGATGTTTTCTGTTCGGAAATTCAATGGTCTTGTTAAACATTCTTCTTTTGAGACAGAAAGTCCGTCGTTTTGGATTGAACATTCATCTTTTGGTAGAAAAGTTATCTTTTTTTTTGTTGAAAATTCATCGTTTGTGGTCGAAAATTCAACTCACTTCTAAAAAATTCGTCTTTTGGCTTGAAGTCAAATTATTTGGTTGAAAATGCAACTGTTTTTGGTTGAAGTGTACTTTTTTTTAGATCG
>JAUELO010000351.1:593557-606073 GCA_032357855.1 Amphibolips quercusostensackenii
AAAATAACCAAAATGAAAAAAGAGGGAAAAAAAGGTTCAAAATTCATTTTTACATTCTCATCCTATAATGAGAAGGTATTAGATTTGTGTAAAATTTGCCCCATCCCCAGTTTTTGTAAAATGTACACGTTTTGAGACCCCCTGAACCCGAAAAACAGGTTTTTACGAATGTGTCTGTCTGTATGCCTGTATGTCTGGTGTGAGCACGATAAATTTTGAAAATATTCATCTATTGGATTAGCCTTTGCTATACTCTTTAAGTGTCTCAAATTAAAGGACAAGTTCGTTAGCCAGCCATTTTGGATACAAATTCAAAATTTAAGCACATTTTGAAAATTTTTAAGACTACTTTTTTATAGCTTTAAAAATTCTACGCATGGTTATAGGTAGCACTCAAAAAGATGAACAATTTATCCTAATGACTTTTTCTAATAAAACAAATATTACCGGAGTTATAGCATTTTCAAAATCCCCAAAAACAAACGAAAATGAACATTTTAAGCCAAATAAGTCACGATATGAAAAAAAGTTATAAAAATAAAAACGTTGCATTTTGAACACCCTATTTAATTAATATAACAACTTTTTGAATTTCTTTGACAAGTCGAAAATTCTAATTTTGATTTCACAAAAAATAATAAAAAATCAAAAATTACATTTTGCGGTCAAACTACGTAAGATACGACAAAATATAATAGAACCAAAATTGTGCACCCAAAAAAGATCTACAAATTTGTTACTACTAACTTTTAGATCTAGCGCGTAGTTTTTGTTTTATTGGTGAAAACTGCATTAAAAATAGAAAAATTAAATTTTTAGATGAAGAACACAAGCTTCGAAAAAAAATGAATGAATAAAATTCGTTTATCTGAATAAGAGTTACAAATTTATTACTTATCATGTTTTGATAATATGCGTGGTTTTTGTTTTATTCGTGAAAATAACGCTGACAATAAAATCAAATTTTTTGAAAACCGATGCAAGGTACGATAACAGATGAATGAACAAAAATTGTGCATTCAAATAAGATTTACAAATTTTTAATACATTTTTGTTATAAGATTACATTGAAAATGAAAAAAATAACTTTTTGGAACAAGGACACAAGCTAAAATAACATTTTATTTAATAAAATGTTTCGCCTAAATTATATCTATAAATTTTCTGAGAACCATTTCATGTTAGGATGCGTTTTTACATTCTCATCAGAGAAGGTATTAAGTTTGTGTAGAATTTGAGCCCCCCTGTTTTTGTCAAATTTCCACGTTTTGAGGCCTCCTAAACCCAAAAACAGGTTTTTGCGAATGCCTCTGTCTGTTTGGCTGTGTGTATGTGTGTAGATTTTTAGTCTGTTAGCACGATAACTTTCGAAAGAATTGACATATTGGATTAGGCTTTGGTATACTCTTCAAATGTCCTGAAATAAACGTCAAGTTCGTTAGCCAGCCATTTTAATGAAAATTCAAAAAGTAAGCGCATTTTTCAAATCTTTGAAAACACTTTTTTCGAAATTCAAAAATTCTATGTGCGTTTCTTAGTAGTACTCAAAAAGGCTAAAAATTTACCAAAATGACTTTTTTAAAAAAAAAAAAAATGATCGGATTTGTAGCATTTACAAAATTCTAAAAAACAAACGAAAATTAACATTTTAAGCCAAACAACGCACGGTATGAAAAAATGTCAAAGAAAGAAAAACGTTGCATTTTGAACGCCCTACGAGACTATGACAACTTTTTGAATTTGCTTGAAAAATCAAAAATTCAAATTTTGACCGCACAAAAAAAAATTATGAAAAATAAAGAATTCCATTTTGCAGTTAAACTATATAGGATACAAAAAAGATGAAGTGACAAAAATTGTGTATTAAAAAAAGATCTACAAATTGGTTGCAGATCACTTTTTGACAGGACGCGTAGTTTTTGTTTTATTCGTAAAAAACTGATTTAAAAAGAGAAAAATTGAATTTTTAGACAAACGGCGCAAGGTCAAAAAAGATAAATAGATAAAATTTGTTTACCCAAAAAAGAGCTTCAAATTTGTTCTTAATTGTTTTTTGATAAAATGCGTAATTTTTGTTCTAATCGTGAAAAATAACATTAAACATGAAAAAATTAAATTTTTGGAAAAACGACGCAAAGCACGAAAAGAATTTGCCCGACGACAACTGTAATTTAGTGATTGTCAATTCTCTTTTGTTAAAGTTCCTTCGGCTTTAACGAACTCATTCTCATCACGTATCTCGTGCTTTGCACTCGGTTTTCTCCAAAATGTGATCTTTTCTACATTATCTCCAATGATATTATTTCCAATGATATTATATCAAATGTATATTGCATTTATTTTTGTACTGCGGACTGAAATTGCTTATTTAGATATTACAAAGTTAAGTACAAATTTTATTTATCATAATTACTTTAATACTTGTTTCTTATTTTGCATTAAATTTTATTTTTATCTATCCTGAAAAATATATCATTTCAATGAATTGATATTATTACAATTCATAATATGCATTGGTATTGAAACATACGTATATTCATTGTCTTGTTTTTATAATAAAAGAGTGCGCATTCTATAAACAACAATTTTGTTATAAAATATTTTATTGCAGCTTATATTGTTTTTCCAAAAAGCTAATTTCTTTTATTCGTCTCTTGTGTCGTTTTTCCGAAAATTAAATTTTTTTATTTTTAATCCTTTTTTTACGATTAGAAGAAAATCTAATTATCCTATCTAAAAATTATTAAAAATAAATTTTTAGATCCTTTTTCGGTAGACAACTTTTTTCTAATAATTTCTTTACACCTTTTGTTGCTTTTTAAAAATGTCAACTTATTTTTTTTTTAATGTTATTTTTTACGATTAAAACGAAAATTACGCGTTCTGTCAAAAAAAATTTGATGACCAATTTGTAGCTATTTTTCGGATTAGCAAATTTTCTTTCTCCATTTTTTTCACAGCTTGTGAACTTTGTCCAAAAATTAAATTTTTCAATGTTTAATTTTGTTTTTTACGGTGAAAAACAAAACTACGTATTTTTTCCGTAGCTGATGTCGTTTGTCCAAAAATGTGATTTTTTTTAATGTTGTTTTTTACGAATAAAACAAGAACTAGGCATCCTAACAAAAAATGATTTTTAACAAAATTGTAACTCTTTCGTGGGTGCACAGTTTTTCTCAAATAACCTTTGTTTTGTATATTGTATAGTCTGACCGCAAAATGAAAACTTTTATTTTTCATTTTTTTTGAGTGATCAAAATTTTAATTTTTGAATTGTCATGGAAATTTAAAATTTGTTATAATAATTTTGTAAGGATTTCAAAAAACGTTTTGCTTTTTTGGACTTTTTTACATATCGTGCGTTGTTTGGCTTAAAATGTTCTTTTTCCTTTGCTTTTTGGATTTTGGATTTTCATCCGAAGTATCTGGTTAGCAAACTCGATTTTTCTTTTTGGTTCCTAAAACTGTGTGCCAACGGACAATCTAATCCGACTAATCATTCAAAAGATATCCGGTATACAGATGACAGCGGCGAGAATGTAAAAATGAATCAACAAAAAGTGTGCGTTAAAAAAAGATCCACCAATTTGTTAGCAAGCACTTTTTGATAGGACGCGTGGTTTTTTTTCGTTGAAAATTGAATTATTTTGTTGAAAATTCGTCATTTTTGGCGGAATTTAGCTGTTTTTAGATTAAAATTAAAATGTGCAGTAGGAAGTGAAACTACTTTGTTGGAAATTAATCTATTTTGTTTATGATTCATCATTTCAGATGAAAGTCCTCTTTTTTAAATTTAACTATTTTGTTAAAATTATTTTTGGTGACAATTTTTACACTGAAAATGTAATGAATCCATGTTTGGTTGTAAATTTATCTTCTTCAGTTTAAACTTTAATTATTTATTTGAAAATTCCTCTATTTTCTTGAAAATTAAAGTTTTTGATATAAAATTAATATTGTTGGTTGAAAATTAATTTTTTTTATTAAAAATTTAAGTATCAGGTCGAAAATTCCTTTAACATTTGATATATTTGTTTGATATTTTTGAAAATTTTACTAGAAATTGATCTTTTCGGCTAGAAAATTAAATTTGAAATCAAATACAAATTTAGTAATTTGTATATGAAGAGCATAAAAAAAGGAACGCAAAGCGCAAGATTAATGTATTTAGGAGCGCGAAGCGCTACGACAAAATCGTGTGCCGTAAGCGGCATTTTTTTCAAACTTTTTTGTTTCTATTATACGGTGCACAGAACCACGCGTGGGGAGCGAGGTTTAAATGATTTTTAAATCAAATATCGAGCGTGAGTGTCAGGATGAGTATGTGTTCCTTAAGGTCGATAGAACCTTAAGGAATAATAATTTTAGGCAAATTTTCAGATATAATTAAGGACGATAGAGCCTTAAGTAAATAAATTTCGTTTTTAATCTAAAATAAAAACCAATGTAAAAATTATTTTAATCGTAGATATTTTGATAATTTTATCAAATTTACGAGTAAACTACATTTTTCTATCTAAGCCGAGCACGATGTGCGAAATCTGAAAAGAGCTGAGCGCGAGGCAAAAAGTATCCGAGTGCGTAGCGCGAGGTAAATATATTATCGAGCGCGAAGCGAGAGACACAACAGCCACGCGCCCTAGGCGCGCTCAAACTTGCGAAGCGCGAGATGAAAATGTGCCCGCGAAGCGGGCAGATTTTTTATAATCAAACCATAAAAAATTTCATTTATTTTAAGTAAATTTGAAGCTTTTAAAATTGTATAATTTTCCAACTGTCAATTATTATACTTTTCAAAATTTGACCATTTCAATTTTAATTACAAAGTTAAAACTTATGAAAGGGAAAAATTAAAAATTTAGTGTTGAAGATGAACATTCAGAACTCAAAAATAATTGTAACCATTCAAAATTAAACTATTCCCTATATGCTTATACAGAGCGCAAAGTCTCATACACGGCGCTGTCATCAGATAGACTTATATTGAATGGAGGCGTCGAAATTATTCAAATACTGAGGTATCAGTTTCATATATAGTTCAATATTAGTCTATTTTGATTTTTAACAATATTATTTTAAAGTTTTAAATTTCAAATCGTTTAATTTTTTACAATTTTAATATATTACATAGAAAATTAAAAAAAGGCATGCAAAACAAGATTGATATATGTATATGATTTCAATGTTTGAAATTGCAAAATTTGAAGCCATTAACTTCGAAATGGTCCTTTTTTAAAGTGGAGTTTGATGTGTTCAATATTTTTGAACATTTTTAAATAAAAAATAATTCAATTTTCAGTGCCTAGCTCCAAAATATTCTCATTTTTAACGCTTGAATTTGAGAAATTATTGTTTTGATTTTGCATTGTTTTGGATTTATTCTGGACGCAATTAATTCAAAGTTGTTTAATTACAAATCGCTTAAACTAAAAATTGTGCAATTATGAAGTCTTTCAATTTGATATTCTATGATATCGAAGAATTTAAAAAGCCAGACAATTTTGTCCGTTGAAAATTAAAACCAAACAATTTAGAATATGTACATCTATAATTATTAAATTTAAAACTAGCTATCAACGCTTTCAATATGAAATTTTGTAATTTTGAAAGATTCAATTATGAAATTGACCTGAAATTTTCAATATTTGAATTGTTTTACAACTACTCATTCAAAACTATAATTTTGAGTTAAAATTATATAAATTTTAAAGATGATAAATATATTATTAATAAGTATATCATGTAGCATCAACTTTAAATTCACCCTGATTGGATAGACTTTTTACTAAAAAATGCGATTTATGTAATAAACTCACTTATTTCACCGTTCAAAATTTAAGAATTCCAAATGGTGTGAACTTTTAAAGTATAATTATTTTTAAAATCTTGAAAAGTATATGTTTCCTAATTGGAAACTTTTAAAATTAATGAATTTAAACGTGAAGCGTTTAAAAGTAAACAATTCCAAAATTCGTTTAAAAATTAGGATCTTGAAACTAAGTCGTTCAAAATAATTATTTTGTATGAATTTGAAGATTATTTTATACCTTTTCCGGGAAGAATTTTTAGTTTATTTCAATCGGTTTGAATGTCTTTTAATTTAATAAATGCAAACAATTCGAAGCTGTTTAAAAAATCCATTAAAATCTGTTTAATTTGACCATTTTTTAATGTTGGATTTTACTAAGTTAACTAAGTCATAAATTTGTCAATTACTTCATTGTTTGTACTTTTCAATAAAATTATAATTAATAAAAAAAGAATATTTGTGTTTAGTAAAGACAACTATAATTAAATTACTACGGACGACCCTGTTATCAAGCAAAGCTACCAACACCCCAATGAATTACAAAACAATTAAAACGCTTGTATAAATAATGCTATGCTTGAAAAAAACTCATTGCTCGAAAATGAGCGTTAAATTTTAATTTTATTGTTAACGATACAAAAATATAATTCTACTGTCGTATTTAGTATTAATTTCTTAACAAAAATCAGCGCCAGAAGTTGGCCAACCTGCTCTAAAGGACTTTCAAGCACTTTAAGTTGGCACATCATAGGGGGCAGATCCTCTGGAGTTTGGTTGGGTTAGTTGAGTTGACACAAAATTAAAGATGGCCGGCAATAAAGAACCTCCACCGTTATTCGAAGACGTCGATACCGATAAAAATGATATGGATGACGACGACGATGATGATATTTTCTCATCTGCAATGCAGGTAATCTCTTATCTTTACAGTCAAAAAATATTTCATAACCTAGAGTTCCAATTTGCCAACCCCGTCTCTTTTTGACATTAGCATTTCCTCTTGTTTCCTCTCACGTTAATTGTTTCACATCTCTTATTAATTAAAGTTCTTATTGATTTTCGCATTTTCTTTTGCTTGATTTTTATCCAATTACTGAATTTCCTGTTTCATTTAAAATTAATATAATAATTATCGGAGGTAAAGATCAATTGTGACGTGGCATTGCAATAACTGATTGCAACTGTCATTTGCAAAATACGAATGCATCCTATCATTAAAAAGAATTTTAATTATCTTAATTAGCTTGTGTGGAACTGATAAATTCATTGACGTTTTATGCTAATCAATCATTGGGTTGAATTTGATTTTGAGTTGGAAATTTAAAATTAAGTTTGACGTTTTCGATTACTAATTTTTGTATTTTTGTATGTGTGAATTTTTTTGGTGTTTCCCGATGATTGGCCATTCTATTTTTATGGTAATTTTATCTACTTATCTGCTATAGTTAAAAAAGAAATGTATATTATGTATAAAAGTAGTGTATTATACTACTTTTATCGTAAAAACCTAAAATTATATATTTTTTTAATTTATATAGAGAACATAAAAATTATAAACTAATGAAGAATTTTTCGCCTACTTTTTTTTCCTGTAATACTTGAAAAAATTGCCGTGACTTGATAAATATGTTTTTATTTTTAAAAACTTATTGAAGTATATGGTAATTGAATATTATTAAAATAAAAATGAGTAGAAAAACGTTTTGATTTAAAAAATATATACAATCACGTTTTATGTAAAATTATTTAATAAATTAATAAATAAATCATTTTTCTATTAAATACCGATTTTTTTATAATTATAACTTTATCAATAAAATATGTAATTTAGTTCTTGATCGGGCGTTTTTCGATAAGTGATAAAGAAGACGCATGCGTATTCTATTTCGAGAATTGATGTATTGCCTCACGCAATGGAAGGAATTCACGAAAATAACTATCTATAACTTATCACTGAATAATTTATGAGTTTGATGTGAAACTCCGAAAAGAGCGTTTCGTGGATAAGTTTATTCGTAGATTAATTAAATTTTTAAAAAGATTATTATTTAAAAGTTAATTTGTAATTTAATATACATTTTAAAAGATCGTAATTAGTAATTATTTGCATTATTAATTCGTAATTATTAAACCAATGTTAGGACCCATCACTATTGGAAACGTCTTCTCCTTTCAACGGAGTTTCTCGAGCACAATCTGAATTACCAAAATTATCGTTGAGAGACGCAGTTGAAGAAAATTCTTTCTCTACTGTTTCAAGTCCTGTCCCTGGGGGACCTTTAAGTCCTCTCATGGGAAACGATATGGATGATCTACAGGATGTTCCTATCAACGATAATTCGGATGGCACGCCGATAAACAAACACCTACAGTCTCAGTCTTTAGAGGAGGTAAGTTAAAATTCAAAGTGTAACCCTGCTGAAAAAAGTATAGAAAATTATAAAATTTCAGACTCTCTATCCAGAAAAAAAACGTAAAAAATGAACCAAATTCTATACATTCAAAAAAGTTCAGTGAAAATCTATCAAGATGTGGAATTTAAATAAAATTCTATGAGTACATATGATAGAAATCCTATAAAATTGGTTCAAACTTCACAAATCAAATTCTATCAGCAGATTTTAGAAAAATCCTATCTAATTCAAACAAAAGGTTTTAGTAAATCATAATTTATCAGCACATTTGATAGACCTATCATCATGTTTTCATTTATATTCTATTAAATCTTGCCAGTACAATACTTGTATCAAGTGGTATCTTCCGGAGTCCAGGATATTTATATAAAATTCGATCTGTTGAAAAATCGTATAATTTTCTATCAACAGCTTTTCATAGAAACTCTATGAAATCTTATTGACACAAGACTTGTTTAAAGTCCTATGTTTCGGAGTGCCGGAAATTTTAGTCAAATTTTATTCGCAAAAAAATCTTATATTTTTCTACCGACAGCATCTCATTGAAACTCTTATCAAATCTTAATGGCACCAATCTTGTATTAAATTCTATGTTCCAGAATCTTTGATATTTCTATCAATCAAATTGCATCCGTCGAGAAATCTTATACCTATTAATAGTTTCTCATTAAACGTCTATCAAATCTCATCCATACAGAACTTGTATCAAATCCTATCTTCTAAATTTTCGGGAGTTTCTATGAAATTATATCGATAGTAAAAAACCATCAAACTATCAAAAACAATAGTAAAAAGCTATCAATATTTTCTCGGTAAAATTATATAAAATCCTATTGGCATAGGACTCGTATTAAATCCTATGTTTAAGAATCTTGGAAGTTTTTATCCAACTCTATCCGTCGAGAAATCTTATACTTTTCTATCAACAGCTTCTCATTAAAGTTCTATCAAACTTCAGAATTGTAGTGTCCGTCGAGAAACCTTATTATTTCCTATCATAATTTTCTCATTGAATAAGATTTAATAGAGTTTGAATGACAATATCTTAGTAGTTATTAGTTTATATGCGGGCAGGGAGCCCCGATGGAGCCCCCCTGGCGCTCAAGCTATAAAGACTATTGTGAGACTATTTTGGTAGAAAAGTATAAGATTTCTCGGCGCGTAAAAATTGATATGTAAAAATTTTCGTGGCTCTGAAAAATAGGATTTGAGACATGTCTTGCGCGGTTAAGATAATAAGATTTTCAGTGAGAAAATGTTGATAGAAAACTATAGGATTGGATTGTATTTCTATTAAAAAGCATATTAAAATGGTTAGTAATTTGGGATAGCATATTTGATGGGATTGGATTGAATTTTTCTGAAAAAAACGTATAAAAATGTATATAAATTATTGGGAACCTGCCCATTTCGCTTTGATGAAAATCCAAAGCAATTCTATCCAAACGTTCGATGTAAATTGATCGTCTTTTTACGGGACAGCGTGGGTCACTTTTGTTAAAGATGATTATTCATTTTGATAGAATTTATATTAAAAACGTTTGATAGAAAGAAAATTCCTAAATTGTGGTTACAGAAAAGGGATAGAAAAGTATTACATTTTTTTCAATCAACTTTTGAGCATCGGGAAAAAGACGGGAATTTTTTAGATTTGTTTTTACTTTTTTATTTTTTGTTTTTGGAATTTTTATCAGTGTTACCAACCATCTCCGTTAAAATGTCGGAGATTATTTTATATTTAAGATTTTAAACTTAATCCTGAGTCATAAAAACGCGAATATCTTCTAAATTACGATCGACGATGTTATTTCAGAACATAAATTATGACTTCCCGCAAGAAAAGGGAACATTTTTATTTTCCTTTTGGAACGTCACAATGTCTATTCTGAAATAACATAAGTTACTTCCTTGTGTAGTATTTTTACTGCGGTTTATTAAATAACCGACTGCACACTCTTTCCCCTATTCCCCCTTTTTTCTTTCCTTTTGAAAGAATTCCTCTATTTCTCCTTTTTTCAAGAAAATTTCCCTCTTTCTCGTTTTGCTACTTAAATGAGAACTAAATTAATAGAACCCAATAAGAAATTCCAATTATTTTTGTTAAGAAGTTAATTCTTTTTAATTGAAATTCTATTATTATATTTTTTGTTTAGAATTTTTCTCTTCTAGTCAAAGAATCAACTGTCTTGTAAAAAATTAATATTTTTTGGTTGAAAATTCATCTTTTAAGGTTGAAAGTTAATTCTTTTAAATTGAAAAGTCTACTGTCATATTTATGGTCCAGAATTCATCTCTTTTGGTTCAAAATTCCTACTGTTTGGTTGAAAATATAATTATTTTATTGAAATCTCAACTATTTCTTTAATGAGTCATCTTTTTTTGGTTGAAATATAATTCTTTTTAATTGAAAAGTCTACTATCATAGTTTGGTCCAGAATTCATCTCTATGGGTTAAAGATTCTACTATTTGGTTGAAAATTTCATTCTTTTGTTGTGAAATTCAACTATTTTCTTAAGGAGTCTTCTTTTTTAGTTGAAAATTAATTATTTTAAAGTGAAAAGTCTACTAATTCGTATTTGGTTCAGAATTGATCTCTTTTAATTAAAAATTCTACTGTTTGGTGGAAAATTTAATTCTTTTTTGAACATTCGTCTTTTTGGATAAAAAATCAGTCCTTTTGGATTAGAAATTCATTTTTTGGTGTAAAGTCATTTTGGTTTAAAAAATCCTCTCTTTTGCTTGAAAGTTAAAATATTTGGTTGAAAATGCAACAGTTTGGTTGAAAATGTATTTTTTGTTGTTGAAAATTCAACTATTTGCTTGGAAAATAACTTTATTTTTTTTGAAAATTCATCTTTTCGTCTTTCAAAGACAAATTTTTTCTACAAAATTCAAATTTTGAGCTAGAAAACTAAACTCTTTAGTTTAAAATTCGTCTTTTTGGGTTAAAATTGTCAGAAAATTCATCTTTCTTGGTTGACACTTCCGCTATTGTGTTGAAAATTCTATATATTTCGATTCGATATCGTAGGAATATGTTTGCTACATTAATGTTATTCAAAAGAATTTATTCTCTATAATTGCAGTATTTTCTTGAAAAATCACACTATTTCCCCTATTTCGAGAGCATTTTAGGCTGTGAACTCTAAATTCAATTTTACAATAATTGACATTATATATTTTACCTCTGGAGTTCTAAAATGTTTAATTCGTTTCAAAATGTATAGTATTTAATAATTATTACCATAAACGCTTAGGAGTTAACCGGGAAAAATGTAATTATTGACCGGCAAAACCGGGAAGTAGCCTGGAATTTTTGTTAAGAGACCCGTGACCACACTGTAAAAAAGTCAAATGGTATTTGTTTACTTTTTGGCGACATTTTAGTCTGTTTGAATAAATTAATTGTTTTACATTTTTCAAAATAAAACGTTGCTTCACAGGTCTGTTAACATAAAATTTGTTTACGTTTTAGGTTCCGACAGAATCTTCGGATACATTTTTGAAAATCACTGTGACTTCTCCACAAAAGATGGGAGAAGGAATGGGAGCCTACGTTGCCTATCGAGTAGAAACGAAAACCAACATGCCTATTTTTCGAAGTAGAAGTTTCAGTGTAGTTAGACGATTTAGTGATTTTCTCGGTCTCCACGATAAGTTAACTGAAAAATATCTTAGAAATGGGAGAATAATTCCTCCCGCCCCAGAAAAAAGCGTCATTGGTAAATTTGACAAAAATAATTAATCAAGATTACATGAAAATTATTCTTTTGGGTTGTGAAGAATTGCAAGATTTTTATTAGTTTTTTATTTTTACAAAACTTTCAGGTATGACGAAAATAAAGATGTCAGGTGACAAGAACCAGGAACAGAGTTCCAGTTCAACTGAATTTATTGAACGTCGCAGATCAGCATTGGAAAGATATTTGAATCGAACAGCCGCTCATCCAATTCTTGGGGTTGATCCCGATTTTATTGATTTTTTGAAGGCCGGTAAGTTATAAAGAATACAAAGTTCAAAGCATTTATATTTGGCAATATTTCAGATTAAAATAAATTTTGATTTTTTTTTTTTAGATATGGAACTACCAAAAGCAACAAATACTTCCGCTTTGAGTGGAGCTGGAGTGATGAGGCTGTTCAATAAAGTAGGAGAAACCGTGAACAAAATTACTTACAAAATGGATGAAAACGACACCGTAAGTATAAAATTCCAAACTATTCTTAAGGTTCGAAAAATATATTTTGCACGCATCGATTAAGACCGGTTATGACCGATTTTTTGTTGCTTA
>JAUELO010000351.1:606457-617997 GCA_032357855.1 Amphibolips quercusostensackenii
CACGATATTTGTTGAAAAAATCAATCTATCAGATTGGCCTTTCGTACACTCGTTAACTGTCGGAAAGTGAAGGTCAATTTCGTTAGGCAGCTATTTCGGATGAAAATTCAAAAAGTTAAAGCATTTTCAACATTTTTTAGACTCCTTTTTTTGTAACCCTTACTTGGCCCCTTCTGCGGAATGTGATATACGAGTAGCTGGTCTACGGGGCTCCTCCGACCCCAAGCAGAAAAAAATTTCCTGTCGCTGACCTGTGAACTAATTTTACTCACTAAATTTTTTAAATATCCATGGATAGTGTCTATAAAAAGAAATATGTGTCATTTAGACAACAAAAAATTAACCATACAAAAAAAATTGTCAAATTTGAAAAATAGGTAAAAATGACTTTTTTTATCAAAGAAATCCTAACCTTTTTATTTTTCAATATTTTCAGCTAAAAAATGGTACGCATACTCTCAAAATGTTACATTTCATGATAAAAATAGTCCTATGGTGGCTGCTGAAAAAGGGTATTTATTTTGAGAAATTAAGTCAGGAATTTTAGTAGAAAAAAACAACTGATTTTCCCATAGAAAACACGTCCTTATTTATTATGTATTGATTTTAAAAAGTCAAAAATTTATCAGAATTTTATAAATAAAACTTTCTTTAATATAAAATACTATTATATACTATTCCCCTACGTAATCGACACAAAACAACAGGCTATGCTCCTTGCAGATCAGGCGGTAGCATGAAGAGCTAGGTTCTCGAGCGCAGGCAGTGCGCCATCTGATAAGAGTGATTTTTTCAATACGGTCCTTCCAGAAAAAAATCCAATAGCACGTAATACGTTGTACTTACTGTTTTGAAAGAATGTTTTAATACCGAAAAAAAATACTATGTAAAATCGAAAATCGAAAAAATGGCACAGCTGTACTCATGGGGTCCGTGCGGGCACCACTCTTCTTCCCACGACCGCAAAGTCAACACTGGCGGTTTCGGGACTAGGCATGGTACTCGAAAATCTTCATTGTACATCTAACGAACGACAAATGACACAACAGACCTGATTTCAAAACCATAAAGGGTCTTAAATTGAGAGTGAAGAGGCCTGGGGCTTCTCTGACAATGGAAGGCCAGCTAAGGGTTAAAAGATGGCAGTAGAGAACTAGATAACCAATATTTTTCCAAAAATTGTTGCATAAAAGATTCTTTAAATAGCAAGTACACGTTATGTTATTAGTGAATTTGTTCAAATTCTCATTTCTTAATTTTTAAAAATTTTTATTTAAATTTTGATTAAAATTGTAGTGTAGTATTTTAGTGTACTAATAATCTTTTTCTCTTCACAGGGTGCCCGTTTTAATCTAAAAAAAATTCCCGGTCACAATAACTTTCATTTTATATGCGTTTTAGCGAAAAATCGCCTGCCGTAGTGAGATGCCGACACTAAATTTTAATTTCTCGGAGCAGAATAATTTTTTTTATCAGACATTTCTTATTCTTATTCAGCGTCTCAATAACTCGGGAGTAAGTTTATATTTTAGTAAAAAATGAAAAATTCGATTTTTAATCGCTACCGAAAGTCGATTTTTTAAAATCTGTGATATTGTAACTTTAAAATTCTTGAACGAATTATTGCTCTGAATTGAATAGTGATTATGATTTTCCGGAAGGCTTTGTCACCTCTCCTGAAAAATTACGATTTTGTTGCTTATCTATTTCTGCAATGCCGCCTCCTTTCATTTATAAGTTTTCATGATGGCCAGTGGATTGGGAAAACAGGAAAATAATAGTAACTGTATTTTTTAACAAAAATTTGAATAAAAATAGTAAAAAAAAACCTTTCTAATCAACAGTTTTGTAGGCTTGAACAATTACAAATTAAAAGCATTTCAAATCGATTAACTGTAAACATAGAATAATAGAAGTTCTTAAAAATTAACCTATAATATTAAAAATTTAATAATAATTAAATGTGGAACAATTTAAGAATTAACAATTATAGATATATTCAAAATTAAACGATTACCAAATAGGAACGTTGAAAATTGAACTCCTTCAAAATTGTACTGTTTTAAATTGAAAGCTTTAATAGACAATTGTCAAATAGCTTCAAATCCGTAGATTTGTAATAATTAGGCGATACTGATATGAGAACATTTAAAATTGAATTTTAATGTTACAACTTCACTTGTTCCAATTTGTGAATTTTTCATAATTGTTGAATTTTTAAAAGTGCAAATCACAAGTTCACAAATATTAATAATTTAACTTTAAAGAACTCCAGTATCATTTTTTTATATTTTACAATTCTAATTTAAAGAGTCTTCTGTTCGAAACGCGGTTTAGAAATTAGAATGTTATAATGTCCAACGTTTCCAATTTAAAATTAAAGAATATTTGAAGTCGAATTTTAGCTGCTTCATTTTAAATTTTTTTAATATTCGGAATAGTCCCATTTTGACTGCTTTAATTTGCATCCTACTTTAAATTACTTCAAACTAAAAATTGTCAGCTTTAAAAGCTTGAATTTATTCATTTTAGTAGACGGAAAAAGTTTACAAACAGGGGAAAAACGGGAATTTTTGTATTGTATTTTAGCTGCCACCCTGATTATTAGACTTTCATATAATTTGCTAATCGTCTACGTTTCAGTTTTTATTTTTAGGACTGGGTTGCCATAAATCTAAGAAATCGATTTGTTTATTGCAGTGGTTTGAAGAAAGAACGTCGCAGATTGATTCTTTGGATACCCAGTTGAGAGCTTTGCATTCCGCTGTAGAAAATTTGACAAATCAGAGACGAGAGTTGGCGAATTGCACAGGTGCTACTGCAAAAGCTGTTGCAGTCCTTGGTCATGGCGAACAAGGAGCTGCTCTTGGAAGAGCTTTAGCACAATTAGCGGAGACCTTGGAGAAAATTGAGGTCGTCAGAAAAGCACAAAGCAATAGTGATCTTTATCAATTCGCAGAAATGCTCCGAGAATACGTCTCTTTAATTGCAGCAATCAAGGTGAAGAATGCAGATATATGAGGATTAAAATAACTCTAATTTATTCTAATGATAATCTACTAATGATCAAATGTTTAATTTATTTCTTCAAATTACAGGAGGTGTTCCACGAGCGAGTAAAGGTATTTCAAAACTGGCAGCACGCACAGATGATGCTAAACAAGAAACGTGAGCACAAAGCTAGACTCGAACAAACAGGTCGCAGCGATAAAACAAATCAGGCAGCGACTGAAGTGATCGAATGGGAATCGAAAGTCGAAAGAGGTCAAGAAGAATTTGACAAAATTTCGCAGATGATAAAGAAAGAAGTGGAAAGATTTGAATTGATCAGAGTCGATGATTTCAAGAAACAATTGATACAGTATCTGGAGAATATGCTGAAGCATCAGAATCAATTAATTCAGCATTGGGAGAGCTTTTTACCTGAGGCACGCGCTGTCGCGTGAATATTCCATGTAATTTCTAAGAGAATATTTTTTATTGAAGTTTACCTGCTGGGTTACGTGCGTGTATAAAAGAAGATTGTGCAATGCAATAGATAAGATGAGAAATTGAGGTGCGTTCTAAACGTTGCAAACACGAGGATATTTGTCATTCCCAAGATATTGTTAGGTTTTAAGCGAATTGATATTCGATGGATCTAATTAACGCATACATTTTTTAATATAAAGTCAAGTATTTATAATTTGTAATGATACTGCAAATGTCTCTCTGAATTAGAAATTAGAACAGGTAAATTGTACATGCGAGGAAAATTATACTTTGTGTATAAATTTAAAGTATATTATCATTGCTTTCATCACTATAAATATAATATATCTTTTAGATATTGTTATTCGACAATAAAATTCAGTTGTACAAAACTTTTCATTGGTCTCCTTTCTTGAAACTAGATTTTTTAGGATTTTAGTTATTTTTAATTATTTCAAAGTTTTTTAAAAATTCATCTTTGTTCGGAACTTCAAACTGAACTTTTAAATTCGCAAACTAAGTTTCTAGTCAACTCGGTTCAATTCGGACATTATCATCTATAATCTATTCGGATTTCCGAATTCATTTTGAATTGATTTCAGTTCGCATTTACAAACTGAACTTTTCACAGCGCGAATGAAGTTTCTATTCAATTCGATCCGATTGGCATTATTAATTGTAATATATTTGGATTTCCGAGTTTGTTTTGAAAAAAGTTCGCATTGACAAACTGAAATTTTCAAAACGCGAATTAAGTTTCTACATCAATTCGATTAATTTTGCACATTATAATCTATAACCTACCCTGCCGATGAAACAGGCACTGAAAATGCACTGCATCATGCGGATTTCCAAGTTCCTTTTGAATTGATCTTAGTCTGCAACTCCAAACTGCACTTTTCAAATCGCGAACTTAGTTTATAGTCAATTCGGTAAAATTTCAACATTATCTATAATTTATTCGGATTTCCGAGTTCATTTTGAACTGATCTAAGTTCGCACTGCTAAACCAAAATTTTCAAAGCGCGAACTAAATTTCTACGTCAATTCGGTTCATTTTGGACATTATTAATTGTAATCTATACGGATTTCCGAGTTTATTTTGATTTGATTTCAGGTCGCAAAACAACTATGAAATTTAAAAATTGTGAACTAAGTTCCTACGTCCATCCGGTTCAAGCGGTTCAATTTGGACATCATCCAACTGTATATATTCGAATTGCCTATAAGTTTTGCGCATGTGTACCTGTCGTCGGAAAAGAATGGAGTCAGTCGCGAAATATTGCCCCTCTCTCTAGAATTCACAACATTCTAGCCGGTTCTGCGGTTCGTCAGTTGAGTCAGTTGTCAGTTCGAGACACGGCACAGTTTCAGATTTTCAGTCTAGTCTAGCGATTTGCTTCACAGTGATCGTCTCATTGTTACTTTTAAAGTATTGTCCAAAGTTGAATTTTCGTCATGTCTATTCGCAGTAAGTGAAAATATAAATTATTCCCGTTTTAAAATTGGTACCGTCTATGTGTACCGAAAAAATGCGGCTATTTGTATCGAAATTTCGATACAGATAGCCCCTTTTCAAGGTCCCGTTATTCGTACCGAAATTTCGGTATGCGTAGCCGCTGCCTTTAAAATTAGATATCTGACCATATAGGGAAAGAATTTATATGATTGCGTCGCCACTAAAATAACCAGACGCGTACTTTCGAATTGTGTCACGAATTCTTGGACCTTTAATTCTTTTTATTTTCTTGATTTGAATCCTTTGCTCTTTATATATTTTTACAAGAAAAGAATCTAGTTTCATTTCTAGTTTTAACTCTTGCGAGTCGAAACCGGTCAATGGCCGGTGAAATAACAGTTCCGATCTTGTAAAAAGAATATGGCTTACGGTATTTCCCAAATTTCACAGCAATTCCATTCATAGTGTCCTTTTTTACATTAATTCATTCCCATTGTTGGTGAAATTTTAAAAATATTATCTTAAATTATTTAAATTTCAAAATGAAGACAAATAAAATACGTTGCTCAAATGACTAAACCGTTATTTGTAAACTTCATTCTGAAAACTCGTTATTTTGAAAATCAAATAATATAAAAGAGTATGAAACGAAGATTGGATATTTAAGTTATAGAATTAAGTAGGATTTTAATTATTTTGGATTTGAAAATTTTAAAATTAAATTCTCAAAAATGTTGTATTATTAATAATAAATTAATCGGTTGGGGAAATTCGTGGGAAAGTTCGAACAGTTTACACTCGATGTGATTCAAGCCTGCCAGAAAGTTACCTTTTGCGCCTTTTTTCAGTTACTTTTATTGATATTTTTGGGCCTTAAAATGAACAATTTTAAAAATTCAAAAATTGTATGGAATATTCCAAATAGAAGAATTAGAAAATAAATCATTTCCAAATTAAATGTTAAAAATTGGTTAATTCAAAATCAATGAGAAGAATAATAATGGTGGATTTGAATTACTGAAAATTTTTATGATTAAATCAATTCAGACTGAATTATTCAAAATGGGAGAATTTGAACTGAAGGATAGGCACGGCATAAGGGAATAACCCACATTTTTCGATTTTTCAGGAGACAAAAAACGTTCTCTAAAATATAATTTTGAATAATAAAAAAAAGTCTACTACAGGGATATTTTAGTGCTGAACAAAGTCCAGAAAAAATTGATTAGAAAACGTCAACCAGTTTCAAGGAATTAAAGGAGATAGAATGCAGTAGATCTGGACGCGTGTTTTTAGTACTTTGGGCGTTGAAAAAAATCGATTTTTGAAATAAATAAAAAACTAATGAGTTTGAAATTAAATAATTTACTATTGTAACCGATTGGAATTGAAATTTTTTAAACTAAAAAGTTCAAAATTGTACAGATTCAGAATAAAAGAATTCAATCATACTTTTACATTAATGAAATTGAATAGTTTTGACATAAAAGCGTTTCAAATTGAATAATTTAAAATTAATTTTGTTTTCAATTGCATACTTCAAACTGCAAAATATTTAAAATTGTAAAACGTTGAATTCAAATTAAAAATTTGTAAATTGTTCAATTTTCGCTTGTGTGCATATTATTTTATAATTATATCGCAACTTAATGTACAAATTAGTCGAGGTAAAATATTATTCATGAGCTAAATTGTTCATTTTTTTGGTCGACGCAGTTTTATTGTCTGTTGAATTAGAAATAAATCAAGCATTTATTTCTGGATCCTAAAGGCAACGATAACATCAAAATACAAGAATCTATTTTAAAATATAACATTTTAAAATTTAAATCGAAATAAAAATTGTAATGCCTTTAAATTGAACAATTTTGGATCGAGTTTATTTTTATTATATAATTTTAGATTGATGTTTTAAAATTGTAAAATTTCAAATTAAAAGGATTGAAATTGAACTATTTTATATCCAAACATTCAGAATTAATTTTAAATAATAAATGTACATGTCTATTAGTCAACAGATTTAAATGACTCAAAAATGCAAAATAATACATTTATTCTGTTTGCTAAGAATGTTAATCTCAGATGTTTATAAAAGCTGTTATGAAACAATATCTTTCTTCATAATAGAGGTGACACATGTGGCTTCTGTTTAGGCAAATAAAATCTTGATTCTTGTTGTTAATCTGTGTTTGTTTTGAGTTTTCTTGGCTCTATAAAGATGTAAATAAACCCACCTGCGAATTCTTGAATAGATTATTCATTATAAATTGGATTTGAAAACTTCATACCTAGAAGTTTAAAAACATTTTCTATAATCTGCAACAAGTAATTAAATTTTGAAATATGTCGTTAATTTAAAATGAAATAAATATTCAAAAAAAGGGATTTATTTGTCTTATTTTTATGAGTATTAAAGCTTTTGAAAAGGTCGTGTTTTTTTCAGGATGGAAAAATTTGTATTTGTTGCTATCTTTGACATCTAAGGAATTTTTGTTGCAAAATTAAATAGTAAAAACTCCATGAAAGTCATTTATGTGCCGCCTGAACATTTATTCTATTCTAGGTTGTCATCATCCGCCTTGAATTCCTTCGGCCTTGTAAAATGCGATTCTTGCTTTATTAATTAATTGTTTCGTAACATTCAACGTCCTCTCGTTTATCGACAATTAACATTTTATATCCTTGAAGAATTTTCGACTTGCCAGAATCGAGAGAATCAAACATTTCTTAGAAGTTTGATCGATGGACAAAGTTTGTTTATCTTTCCAAAAATATACACAAAAGTCCAGAAATTCAATTTATTTTATTCAGAAGAATTTTATTCTTTCGGTTCATTCGACATTTAAGTCAGGTTTAAGCTCGAAAGAGACTTTATCGATTCAGGAAGTTGCAAAAACGTTTTAAAAAGTAATTACAAATGAGAATAAATCTTTATGGTCAGTTAATTACAACGATATGTACCTTGACAGTAATTCACACGTTGCGCAATTGTGTCAATTTTACGCTGATACGATAATTGAGTCTCTTCTCTAAACAATAGATTTGCAGTGCAAATTATTCTTACATTGAAAGTTAGGACAGAGTAATTTTAAAGAAGCCTACAAAACTGATAAATTTATGATTAAAAAAAGAACATTTTTTAGTTTCTAATTCAAATCCTTAAAAATGGTACAATTTCAAACTCGACGATTTTAAATTAAACTATTTTAGATTAAAAATTAAAAAATTGGACTAAAGCCTTCAATTTTCAAAGAGTATTTTTAATCAATTATATATTCCAATTTAAAAATACTCCAATATTTTGTAACGAAGTTTAAAAAAGTTTAGTTTTGAAACACTTCAAGTTTAAATTTAATAATTTTGAAAAATTTTAAAGTTTTTATAATTATTAAACCTTAAAGGTTCAAAACGTTAAAAATTCTCCAATTTTTAACGGTGAAAATTACAGTAATTTTTTTTAGAAATGTATTTATTAATTTATTTATTTTCATCATCTTTTAAATTTCTATAATTTTAATTTATAATTATAGATTTAAATGCTCAAGTGCAAAATAGTTTAATATTTGAGGCGTTCAAATTATTCGTTTTTGCTTCAAAAGCAAGGAGGTCAAACATGGAGGGTCAAAAATAAATTAGATTTTTTTTGAAACAAGAGTTCTTTTTTTACTAAAAGAAAAGCTTAGTTTTTTTTTCAAATACCTTCAGGTTAAAAAACCTACATTTTATTATTTATTCTTAAAAATAAGCATTCAGTAGGTTTTGAGCGAATAATTTCTTCTTCAATTGTTCATAACTCTTTTAATATCAATAAAATTAGAAAAATGTTCTTTTCACGGCAGTGTTTTTGTTTCTAGAGTCCACCCTGAAATATTTTTTATTTAGATTGATAATTTGACTGATAATATTGTACAATAGTTTTGAATTTATAGACTTAATGATTCAAAATTTTTTAAATTAAGATCTTCGCGAATAGATAAGAGTTTCAAATTCAAATATTAAAAATGTTAGGACTATTTCACAATTAAATCTTTCCAAATTAAAAAATTTGATATTGAAATCCTTGATAGTCAGATTCATATTTCACAATTTTATATTTAAATATTCTAAATTATTTAGTTCCAATATTAGTCAGTTTAAATATAATAATTGTAAATTTAAATATTCCAAATTGTTTGTTTTCAATTTTAAACGGAAAAAATTGTCTGATTTTCTTAATTCTTCGAAATCATAGAAATTCAAAACAATGAAAAAATAAGAAAATAATTAGTCAAATTCAAGTCTTAAAAAGAGAAGATGTTAGAACTAGGCAATGAGTAGTTAATTATTTCGTATCTGAAAATGTTCAAAATATTGAATATTTCAAATTCAACTCGAAAAATAAAAAGAATTTCGAATAGTGAGCCTTAAAATTGTGCAATTTCAAAAATTAAAATCATAGCGATCTTGATTTGTATTTCAAATTTTTTTAATTTTCAATATATCTTAAAATTGTATAATTTTTAGTTGCACATTTTAAAAAACTATTTATTTAAAATTGTAAAACATTTTATTGGAAGATTTCAAGAAGGAATAATAATTCTAAATAAGACTTAAAAATTAAACGATTTTAAATTAAATAGTTAAATATTGTGCTGTTTAAAACCAGAATAGATAAAAATATAACCATTTGAAATTGATACCTTAGTAATTATTGAACGATTTATTTAATTTTGAGTGGTTAAAATTCTAGAGTTCTGAATTTTCATTTTGATCGCTCAATTTTTTCCTTTCGCAAGTTTGAATTTTTTAATTTGTGATACTTCCCAATTTAAATAACTTTAATTTTTCCATTTCGAACTGTGAAAATGACGGTGAATGTATTTTTTCGTCTTATGAAAATTTGCCCAATCAATTTTAATGTTAAATAATAATCTTTTATGTAATAACAATTTAAAATTCTAGAATTCAGAAGATTTAACTCTGAAATATTCAATTAAGTTTTCAATTTCAAATTGTCACATTTTAATCGATTCCAATGATAATTGGAATACATGATTCAACTTTAAACGCTTTTGATTAGAAATTATACAATCTGAATTCTTTTGAATTTTAAATGATCCAGTTTTCAAAATTCTACTCTGAAATTATTCAATTTTTAACGTTTTGAAGTGTCCTATTTTCAAAATTTTATTTTTGAATCATTCAATTTAAAATAAATTGTTCAATTTTGAACGCTTCGAATTAAAAATAGTCCGTGTCTACGGGTACCGAAATTTATTTAGAAATGATGCAAGTTTAATTCCTTTTCATTTCATTCGAAATATTGTGATTTTTTCAACATTTTACCTAATCCAAAACTGTTTGATTTGAAACGTTTCCAATAAAAAAAATGTTCAAATTATTATTTTAAAAATTTTTAAAATTCTTAATATTTAAAAATTTGTTTAATAATGGATTTTAAAATTCTCTGTTTAACTTGTTCGAGAATATTTTTTTCTAAATTTTTACTTTAGATTGCCTCTTTAAATATTCGTTTAAATTAGTAATGGCACTAGTTTCTGGAGCTTGCAGAATCTACATAGCTAATTTTATCAATAATATCACTCGTAGGCAGAAAAGCACATTCCCCATTATTATACGTGCTTCGGAATGGTACCAGGTCGAAGATTAAATTTAAGCGGTCAAGTCTGACATGATAGCAAAGCCGTTTACAAGTAGATTGCAGGATTGCGTATTACAGAATACACGAGCAATGCACATTGGAGAATAGGCCTCGCCTCGCGTCATCTTTACAGAAATAATCGTGACGACACAAACATAACTTCGATGACGTATCTCAAACTCAATTCGCCATGGATAAATTATCCGGTTCATTAAATTTTGGTTAATTAGCACAACGTAATTTATCATCCAATTACATTTGAAAATTTTCGCTCCACATCCTTGCGATTTTGCAAATTTTTTGTCATCCTTTTTATCCGAGAAATTCTAGCAGGGATAACCAGTAAGGTGGTCCAAGATTTTTAAAAAAATTTTATGCATATCGCCCCCAAATTTGTCCAAGTAAAAAAAATGCGTTAAAAATGATATTTAGAAGTTCCGCAAGCTAGACCAAGGCAATAATCATCTAAGCTTAACAGAAAATATAGTTTAAATAATATATCATTATTTTTAATAATATTCTCTTAGAATAATACTAGAAAGTTGTAGTTTTTTCTCAAATTTTCCACTTTTGGTCCACTTTTCAGTTAGAGGTAATAATTAATTTAAGTTAACGAACATAATTGTTTAAACAGTTTATTATTATTTTTAATAATATTCTCTTTGAATAATGTTAGAAAGTTACAGTTTTTCTTAAATTTTCAACTTTTGGCTACTTTTCACTTCGAGTATGGTGATAATTAATAAAACTTTACAAGATTAATTGTTTAAAAAAATTATTAAAGTAATGATAAATAGTTGTTTTTTTCTTAAATTTTTTAATTTTTGTTAACTTTTCACTTAGAGCAAGGTAATAATTAATGCAATTTAACAAGAATAGTTATTTAAAGGAACTATCATTGTTTATCACTATCTTCTCTCAGAGTAATGCCAGAAAGTTACTGGGTTTTCTAAAATATTTAGGTATTCT
>JAUELO010000351.1:711129-721440 GCA_032357855.1 Amphibolips quercusostensackenii
AGCAAATATTTATGTGTTACAAAAAAACGCTTGCTTATAGTCCATGTATGCTATGTGCAAGTTTCTTTGACGCTTACATGCTTGCGTTCTGGCAGCAGCGTCTATGGTGACTAGATCTTTATTGCTCCGCAAGTTTATACAACATTCTTTTTGTTCTTCTGCTTACATGTCATAGTCGTCGCAGTGAGAATATACCTTATCTGCAATGATAGCTGTAAATCATTTGAAAATTGTTAGCAAACAGGCTATCGGCCTAAATTCAGATTAATTTTAAGCATCTGGTTTCTTAGACATCGTATACGCAGCACTTTTGATCATTGAGCCTGGCATTAGATCTAGCTACTTGATGACCTTCTGATAACACCTTTTTAACGCAGAATGCACACATGTCAGGCAGTTATACCAGGAGTTGTATACCATGTCTGAACTTAGAGCTTTCTAGTTACTTGCCTTTTTTAAAACCATTGAAACATCTAAAGGTGTGATGTTAGTCAACTCTATTTTAGGATTATTGCTTGTTTTTTTTTCTCTAGATGAAACCAAGCAGTTTCTAAATTGCTTCTGCTGGTTTTTTTCCAAACACCTAACCAGTAGTTAGTCATGTTTTCCAATTGAGATATTTTGGTTTCTAGCTAGTTATTTTGCTTCACACTCAGTTCACGATTAAACCTATTTTTATCTGCTTAAAAAGTTTTATTTTTTTGCCATGTTGCATTTTTTTACTTATTTTGACGCAGTCTAGCAGTGAGAACATCAAGTCTCTGCTGTTGAGAGTATATAATCTTATCCAATATTACCGGTGTCAAAGTGTTGATGCACCGAGAGTTAATGATTTTATTAACATAGTGTATCAGCTTTCTGGTTCTATTTCCTTTTTCGCATAAAGTCAATCGACCTAATTTGCACCTTATTTTGCTGACATCCATATCCAATCTTATGTATCATGGTGGATCTTGATCCACTCCTTAAGGAAAGACCATTTGTAGACCTAGTTATGCGGCCCAACGTTCTAGCGGCTACAACAGCTGCACATTACACAGTAGTTTGCACTTCCAACGCGTTCACATGCATGCTGTTAAGGTATTCTATTATTGCGCGCAGATCGCTTAAGATGTAAATCTTGGTAAGAGGATACCATTGTGTTGGTTCTATATGCCTAAACTCTAGTAAAGCATGACTAAAATTCCTTTCAAGGTGCTGCGGTTTTTCTTTGCCTATGCCTTTAGCTTCAATAAGGTCTTTGTTTTCTACATCTCCCAAGGAGTGTTCATTAATAGAAAACTGCTTTTTTACCTCCACTTTAACCTTAGCTATTTCAAGAGCCAAAAGCAATCTGTTTACATATATTGCTCGTTTTTGGTTTGCTAGATTTTGCTCATTTAGTATTGTAGCTAGCTCTGGGTACTTGGGTAAAAAAAAGTCGATGATGTTCTCTCCTCACACTTTGCTTACTTTTATCAGCCAATAAATACAGGCGCGTAATAATTTTGTTCACATATAATGTCCATTTTAATCGCTTTCTTGGTTGCTGAACCTTTTGCTCTTGCATCTGGCTGTGCCAGGCCATCTACCTCTGAAGGATGTGGTGAAGCTGCATCATTAGCAGGTTCAGGAAGATTATCAATTTTCGCTGCTTGATCATGTAACGCGGCTCACCTCAACTGATGTTTATTGACGTCGTTTTTTTACGCAAAATCAACCTGTTGTTTCTCTTTATTTCTCGGTCTTCTAGAATGTGTGGATTAATTCTGATGTTTATCACATCAACGATAAGATCTTTTAGTGCGACTTTCTTTATATGAGAAAACTTTGCAGCAAATTTCGCCTGAAAATTGTGTTTCGTTTAGCTTTTCGATTTGAGCTTTGCACTTTCATGATAGAGACGCTTTAATTTCTCATCAATTGTATTATCTTACTGAAAGCACTCCCACGATATCTCTGTTGAGATCGTTGGCTGCAAATAGCTAACACCAGCAGAAGCATCCTTAGCAGGCACAGTTGATATTTCCCTGTATACCGCTTGTCGCGGATGTTTTTGCTGCCCAGCTGTTTGATAAGAGAGATCTGCCAGACCATCTGACAGCTTACCATTACCACTCTCCCGCATGCTGTGGTTGCCAGCGGTGGCTGCAGGGGCGCTTGACGATCCTCTAAAAGCCACAAGCGTTTTAATATATATGAAATACTCTCTATGATGAACAGTGTGTTCTTAGTGTTCTGCTTAGTCTTCTTTCTCTTCCTTCATTGTCTGTCTGGGACGGAAAACCCTATCAGTAGCAATGCTACAGCAAACATAGCCGTCAAAGTCAGCAGACTAAAGCCTTTTTTGGCTATTATTATTATTGTTATATTAAATACCTCAGGCTTGAGATGGCCATAGCCCGATATGTCGAAGGCATTTTTTTCTCAGGGTAAGATTTTTCAAATTTTATGTCTTAAATAGTCAGCACGGATCTGTCCCGGTATATATCATTAGTAACGAACGCATTTTTGCAAAGCAATCAAGTGATCTAATAAGAGCATTCCCCGTTAATTGACATATTAGGCAAAGCCTGGTTTTTACCCCATAAATCAGGAACTGGGTTGCATCAAAGTGCATGATGAGGGGACCTACAGCTTGAGATGGAATCTAAGCCACTAGAACCTCAGTAAAGTTAAATAGAAAAATTTCTAGAACTAGCTTAAGGATAGGACCCCAGACTTCTAACGTAAAACCCAACCGCCTGACCAAATGAGCCACCGAGGCCTATCCTAGCCTATTCCGAGGTTATCTCCTAACCTAAAACTTAGTTCAACCCTTATTTCATTAAACTTATTATTATTATTTTAATTTGGCGGCAAATAATTAGTAGATTCGTTGCTGTCAGTCGTTGTTTCAGAATTCTATATTCTGGTTGCGCATACGTCATAATTCAAGAGTATACACACTGTATAGCCCGTCTACAGGTATCCGCCAATTACACTGGAGAACCTTATAAGAATCCAGCATTCATCCTGGAAAGCCTGTTTATAGGGTTTCAATATTCATTCTGAAAAGCCCGTTTATAGTGATTCAACATTCATACTGTAAAGCCCGTTTATAAGGATCTAAACATTCGTTCTGGACAGCCTTATGAGTATAAAACATTTATTTTGAAGAGCTTATTTATAGGAATCCATCTTTTTTACAGAACGCTAGTTACAAAGCTATCGACTGACAATAGGGATTAAAAATATCAGTTTTATTTATATTGAGCGGCGAGGACAAACACAAATTCACAGGCGCACACGGAAATGCACATATACAGAAATAAGAGCATTTACAGAAAAAAGAGGGTAACAAATAAAGGTTGAAAATTGACAGTAAAAAATTCGAAAAAAGTGCTCATCAGTCATCTGTCGTGTACGCGGGATGGCCATAGAAGGCGACTCTAGCCGCTATGATTCTTCACGCCTAAACGATGCGGCACGTGTTTAGCTATATTGCCTTCTAAATTAGATGCAGCAAATTTCGAGCTCCTAGGCTTTTCAAGATATGTGCACATCTCACGTAAACGTTCCCAGTGAAGAAGATCACGACTGGGTGAATGGTGACCTTGTTCACCCTGTACACAGTCAGGATCTCCTGCTTGAGCGCCAAATCTATCTATTATTCTCACGTGATGAGCACGTTTATCTAACTAAAGGTTATTTGGACGATTGTGTCTGACTAGGTGGTCATTTAGAATAGTCCTGTCCCAGTAAAGGAGATGGTGTTCGTTCTCTAGTACTTCAACTAGGCTATATTTGTAGTAAGGCTCAAAACTCTCTAGCAAGCCAGTGTTTAGGGCAACTTTCTGGTGAATCATCCTAACAAAATCATTGTATCTGCGCGTATATTTTTGCGAGGCGTCAATCACAGCTGTCATATATGGAACATGTTTCTAGGAATTCATCGTCTTAATAACCCTGTCTTAAATGGCGATAACAAATCCCTCTGCCTCTGAAAAGAGTTCTCCTTGCCTTAACCAGAAAATTGAAACATTACCATCCACGCAAGGAAGATCTAACTTTTAAGGGTATTGCTTATGCATCTGTTTACTTTGCTGATAAGCAGCCAGCTGCTCGACGTTAGCATATCCAAAAAACGTTAGCAAAGCGTGTTGTGTGTATTTTTGTGCGTAAGTAATACGAATGCCATGTAAGCAAAAAAATAAGTGTTGAATCAAATTTTCAGATTGTAAGATATCTATACTGCAAATTGATGTCGCGGAAATATAAAGAAGAGAGAGAAAAAATTGGTTACATATAAATGAATGTTTTTTTATTTAATGCCACCTTAATGTCATATAATTTGAAATAAATTTGCTTTATATAAACTCACTTGCAATAATTTTAACTAAAAAAAAGTTCAATACAGAGCATTCTATCAAACCGCTGTAGCTTTCTGGTATAACACGATCCATCAGGTGTAATCCTTCAAAACTAACGATTTCTTGATGCCAACAATGATTATAAGGACAAGGAACTCTGAGAAAAAATAATATAAGTTCGTTTTTACATACAAAACATCAGAATATTATATTAAAAATAAGTTGATTAAAATTTAATATATACAAAAAAAGGTTTTCTTATTTTTAATAAAAAAATTTAAATATTTTTCATACATATGATGCCTTCATTCAATATTATGAATTTCAAACATCGCACGTAAACCATGTAGCGAGCCGCATTTAAAATTGAGCATATCAACAATTTTACTTGCTATTTCTACAAATTGTTTTTTCAGCCAATGTTTTTCTTCTTAATCCTTTTCATACATTTTTTCTGCATCTTTTAAACTACTTTTGAGTATCACAGGCACTAAAAAGTACGGTAAATCACTAAAGTTCTAAGGTGTTTCATGATTATTGCGCCCTGCCCAAAATTTTACAGACCTATATTTTAGCGGGACGTTATTACACTTGAGGGTGATTGAAAAAAACGAATATGGCTTCGTGCCTGTATATCATTAACTAGTGACACAGTCAATTCTTTTAAAACAAATTCATTGACTGGCAGCTTAAAGTTCTGCATATCCACCAAGTACTTCATTCTAGACGCAATTTAATTATTTATACCTGGTTTCAGTAGTTTTATATGAACTTTTCCACTCTACCACTTATTGGTTCATCCTCAAATATATGCCATGCAAAATTAAGCAATATTCTGGTGTTTAAGCAGTAGAAATTTCAATAGTTTCAAATTTCAAACAACGTTAACTAGCCCGTACTTCAGTGACTCATTTTGCTTAGAACTGTCAATAACTACTAGAGGTGCATACTCTATCAATTGAGCTGCCGAATCGAATAAGGGCACATAAAATTATTTTGTCAGGAGTGGGAAGGCCCCGGAGACTTTTTTTAAACATTTTTGAATTTTTATTTTGAAAGACAATATCTAGACGCAAAATTTTATTGTGCATCTTTTCCTCCAGCCAAAATGCTGCAGCTCTTTTAGTTTTCTAATTAGAGACAAAAAAATGACTTTTTTGGGAAAATTCGATTTTAATTCGTTTTCACTTCGACTTGTGCTTAGTCATTTAATTTTTGAAAATTTTTAATACACTTTTTGGCAATGTAGTTCAAAATGTCCTCCGACTGATAGAATAAAAAGAATTAAAAATATATTAAAAAAAAATTATTAATAATTTTTTTCTTATGCTCGGTGCACATCGGACTTCTCTAAATTCTAGCATTTCGTTTATTGAGGGAATTTTAAGCAACAAAAAAATTTCATCAAGAAAGTTGTCAACAACAGTACAAAAAAGTTTGCTGAAAAATTTTAGCTTGATTAAACTGATATTCAAGTAATTAATAATGTCTTAAGTCGCTGACGGCTAGGCGACTCGCACGCAGACTGTAGCGAGAGTCTCAAATCCGATTCTTAATACAAGTTTACCGAAGTCCTGATTCTGCGAATTTGCCAAAAATTTAAATTTTTGGAATTGGAAAAAATTAAATATCAAGAAAGTGCACTTGTTTTTGGTGAATATTGTAATAATAAAAATGTAAAAAAAATCAGTAACGAAGTATGTTGAGTCATAAAAATAACAGCAATAATTTTTTCAGTGCAAACATCGATTAAAAAATATGAGATATCTTACTCTAAATTTGAATCAGTGAAATTTAATTTAAAAACAGTGACAATAAGTAAGTGAACGATTTCTCACTATTTATCATCAAAATTAGCTTCACTTCTTCCAGGGTGAAGAATATATATCTATTTCAAATAGCGTTTAGAATGTAAAAGTTTTTGAGCCTGTTTAACTCTGCTGCAAACGTCTGAAGTGTTACTAATATTAATTTATAAATGAAAAAAGATTTTAAATTAAAAGAAAAAATTTTAACTCCTAATTCTGCGAATTTTCCGAGATTATATGCTTTGGTTAAGCTTGTATTAAAAATAGAACAATGGTTTGGTACAGAATATGAAATAAATAAATTATTGTACATTATGCAATATGATATAATCGATATAATCTGATTTCTTAATTATTTTTTATTTTATGCGCCGGTGAACTGTTCTAAGAATCAGATCTGAGACTCTCGCTACAGTCCGCTTGCAAGTCGCCTAGCCGCTAGCGACTAATGATTTTAATAAAATTTTAAATATCAGTTTGATTGGGCTAAAATTTTTCAAAATACTTATTCGCACTGTTGTAACTAACTTTCTCGCTGAAAGTTTTTTGCTGTTAAAAATTCGCTCAATAAACAAAACGCTGAATGTTAGAGAAGTCCAATGTGCGCCGAGCATCAGAAAAAAATTATTAACAACATTTTTTAATAAATTTTTTTATTCCTATTGTTCTATCAGTCAAACAAAATTTTAAAGTACATTCTTAAAAAATTTTTCATAAAAATTTCAAAAACTGATTGACTATGAGTTGAATTAAAAAACGAATTAAAATCGATTTTTTCAAAAAATTTCGTTTTTTGGCTTCAGTTAAAAAACTGAAGAAGCCACAACTTTTTGGCTACGAAAAAAAACGCGCAATAAATTTGTACATCTAGAAAAAGTCCTTAAAAATTAAAATTATAAAAAGTTTTAGAAAGCCTCCAGTAGTTATTCCACTCCGGGCGAAATAATTCTATGTGCCCTTATTTGACCTAGCAGCTCAATTCTTCTCTCAATAGCAATAGTTGCGGTTCTTTATCATAGTAATTAGCTTGAAAGTTTGTGAATATTTCATGAAGCAGAGCATACTAATTCCGACTAATATTAAGAATCAAATTACTATAAGGATAGCACTGATCATTTAAAAGTACTTTGACATTAGTCAGATTGCGGCTAGAGCTTCTACTAGTATTATTTTTTCGGCTTGTTTTAATCCAATTATAACAAATCTTGATTTTTCTAATTGTGCTAAAGTGTTTACAGTCTAAACATGGGATGATGCCGTTGCAAGTGAGGAATATACATACAGTTCCCAAGTTTTAAAACTAATTAGAATAGACGGATCTTTTTCAATATATTTTCGCAATTGAAATTTCTGCGAATCCGACAGTCTAATACTAGGAAATAATCATTAAATTTTATCAATCTCTATCTTGAATGCTTCAACCGCTGATGCAGCAGCTAGTACTGTTTGTAAAACGGCATTTGCATTACTTTGTGATCTTGCCAAAATATGTTCATGCTTAGTATTGACAATGATTTTGTGAAAATCTTTAACAAAAGTAAATATTGTGCTGACAAGTATGGCTGCATTAAAGTGACCATTATCGATGGTTAGTGATTGATTATTATCATTCATTTTATGCTCGACAGTAGTCTGTATGTGACGTGATTGACTAGGATTCAGAGAAAAATAATTTTTTATGAGACTAGTGAAACTAACATTTTTGTCTATACGAATTCCTATTGCATTAATTTTACATCTTGCTTCTTTAAACAGATGACAGATGGAAATAGACGCTAAAACTGTGCTGGGCACTTGTTTCTTATTAGTTTTTACGCTTCTTTCATGTACGTGAAGGAAACTTTTGCTCGGTAGTAGACACTGGTTCAGATTTTTGACAGCAATATGAATTTCATTACGGTTATTAAAGGTCAGTGAGAAATAAGGCTGATGTCCATAAATTTTGCAGTGTGCAATCAACTCATTCAAGATAATTAGTGCCTGCATTTTTGATCCCCCCCCCCCGCTTTCTTCAATGACAAAAAATCAATCCTTGATAAACAAATTTACAGACGCATGAGCAAAAAATCTTAAATCTCTTTATTTTCTCTTTCTTAGAAGATCCAGACCTAGACATTTTAGGAATAGCACGCTTTGAGGTATTAACCCTTTGACTGCTCTTTATCGACTTATTAGTTCGTGACATTGTGCTGCTTTATTATAACCAAAGTCAATCCTCTTGTTATAAACGACACCCATTATTATTGGAGAGACTTGATGTGTAGTCTAAATGTTATAACTTTGACAGAAAATTAACCAATAATCTGTCTTAATCAACTATACGAAGGCTGTGAAAAGACAAATGCTTTGCTGGCTCTACTGATACATCCAACTGGACTAAAATTAAAAATTATATACATTTACTCAAAATTTTTAAAACAACTAAAGTATGTATTTTTGGAAAAATTCCTTTAATCAGTAGATGGCGTTGAGTACCATTGTTTTAAGAAGCATGAAGGTTTAATTATTCCAAGTAAAGCAAAACCAAATTTAGGAATTGTATTTAATAATGTGGCTTGCGAGGAACAAGATAATATGAGACCATTCTTTCCCATGGGTAGATATAAAGATGTACTCCTAAACATCTTATACGAAGTAATGCAAATTTACTTGTGTTATCACAGAAAAAACAAAGTGTGAATCTAACGCTGATTTTAAGGTACCATTTACCTGCAACAAAAATTACTCTTTTTAGTGTGAATGGTACCACTCACATAAGGTATCGTTTCTTCTAGACTTGAGGTACGAAGCGTCACCTGTTATCAATTATTTTTACAGTTTTGCGGCAAAAACAATAGTTGATATTTTTGTACCCCAACTTCGAGGGAGATGGAACACCATCTTGAAATTAGGTGCAACGAAATTTCATTCTAGAGTTTTTACTGTGATCTAGGCAAAGTGAAATCAATCTATAGCATATTTATGACGACTATGTAAATACTTTTATGACTTATTCGCAATTCAAACATATGTGTTTAGCTTGCTGGAATAATGATAAGTATGGATTCGTTCTAATTGACAAGAATAGGAATCTAAACCTGGATTCTCGAAAATCGACAAGGATAGGAACCTTATCCAGAGCAGTTATAGGAAAGGTTTTGATTGTCTCATACATATGAAAAAGTAATATATACATATGTTGTGTTTAATATTGAAACAGTCACACCTTAGACGTTGGTGTATCAACATGTCTTTACGAAAGGAAAATTGTTAAAAGCAAGCAGATATTTTGCGACAAATTGCTATAGCTGGTTAAGCGATTTGACGAAAACACAGGTAAATTAGGTTGGGCAAAGAAACAGTTAAGCATGTATTAGGTGATACTTTTAAGCCTATTCGTCAATCCACTAGAGAAAATTGCTGGCGGTTCCAAGTATATGAAAAAATGGTGAGCCAATTTAAGAAAAAATGTAAAAAGTAAAGCTTAAGAAAGTATTGTTCATGATGATAATGATTTCTCACCTGAATCAATCAATGATAAGAAAAGTAGACAAGACTAAAGATGCCAGTAATTTAGAGATATCAACGCGTAGTGACGCGGAAAGTAACTTAGAAACGCCTACATCTTCATGGATTAATGATGATACGAACAAGTATCTCATACTGTCAGGTGAAAGAAGTAGAGAACTTGATAATGTGTATGGCGTAGGAAAATGAGCAAGAAATAGATTTATAATTAGAGATTTTCCAATAAGCTTCCTTTTAAACTATATTCATGTAGGTAATTCAAATTTTCCCAAAGATAAAGGTTTGCTTGAACTTTTATTCAAAAAAGTACACTAAAAGTCCTTTATAACTTTCAGTGACCTTAAAAATGATAAAAAAATTATAATTGCAACAAATGCTTATGAGAAAAATTATAAGCCAGGAGATAAAATTGGTGACAATAAAGCCTTTAAATATCTCAAATTCATAATAAAATTAATTCCCAGATATTTATAAGAAAATATAGATAGAAAAAGTAAAAATCGAAAATCGCCATCAGGTCGAGGCATCGTCCCGCAACCTATAATTGCTAAGTAGGAAAGTCTAATAGATTACACTTACTGCAATGACCCAAATGTATTATTGGATCGATTACGCCTACTATTATCGTGTCAAGCAGCTATAAATCCAAGTCACACAAACGAAAT
>JAUELO010000351.1:746216-759878 GCA_032357855.1 Amphibolips quercusostensackenii
CGATAATATACGTGTCTGAAGGCCGATAGAAGAATACTTTTTCGTAAGTGTTGCGTCCAAAGTCGCTTTTCCAGACTGCTAAAAGAGATTTACGAACACTAGAGGACTGTTTGGCGACACGCTCAGGGATCATGTCCAACTCTGTGCCTCTTTGATACTTTTTATTTGAGAACCCCCTGATCAATAATATACGTGTCTTAAGGTCGAGAGAATGATACTTTTTCGTTGCTGCTGTGCCCAAAGTCGCTTTCCGTGTACACTTACAGAGGTATACTGAGACTGAAGAACTGTTTGGCGTCACGCTTAGGGATCATGCCAAATTCTGTGCCTCTTTGATGTTTTGTACATTAAAACCCTCTGATCAAAATGCTTCATGACAAAAGGTTATAAAGGTAACAAATTCTCATCTGTCTTGTGTTAAATATCGTCTCACTACACGCTAAGCGGGCACTCCGGATTAGGAATTGTTTGCTGTGTTCTGTTGGCAGCGTCAAGTATCGTGTGATTGGGGTAAATGTATTGAAAACTAGTTTTGTATGGCGGTTGCCATTAACAAGAAGTCATAATCGTAGTTTGTCATTTTCTTTCTTCCATAGGATTGTCTGTGGTCAATGTTTCTTTATTTAAAGTAATAACATCGTTTACTTGTTCTTTCTTTCGTTTATCGTATTGACGTTTACGCTAAATGTATTCTGCCTTTTTTATTTTTTGCAGAACATTTATACTAAGATTGAAAAAAACAGGAAAATCGTACCTAAATATTGTTCAGTCTTTTGTGTTTTGTTGATAAAAAAGTTCGAGATTTAGAAATATTGATATAGCTTTCATGAACCGTTCGTCTTGTTTTATTTGTGACAGAAAGTATCGTCTTGGCTTTCTGCCATATATCGACAGAGATAAAAATGCTGCTATTCGCGAAGTAAATATTAGAAGACGTCATGAATTTGCTAGGCCACTACTGGTTATTAACGCCGAAAGTAGATTATGCGTCAATTGTAACCGATCTGTAGGAGATGAAACAGCCCTAGTCGAACAGAATCCCTCTTCTATAAGACTCAATGTCTTAACACAATCTGCGAATCGCACTTGTGTCATTTGTAATTAGGTAATCACTCTTCATAGACTTTCAATGAAGTGTCGTGTTAACGTTTTTGTTATACGGAACATCTACGTTCCTGGAAGTGTGAAATCTTGTGAGCATCCTTTAGATGATAGAGGTTTGTTTCTTATGCCTCTCATTTGAGAGTCGGTGTGTATCAGGTCAATTTAGCTCCTTCCTACATTCAGGACAAGCTATATTTAAAAGTATGAACTTTCATGCTTTTGGAGCTTTTAATTTTTACATGATTTTAAAGCCTGAATTCCACGAGTTATATCGTTGAATTAATCCTCCAAAAACAAGAAATTCATTTACGAGACAAAAGGAGGGCACACATGCTCCAGCCGCATGGGCTGCTTAATTTTTCTCTCAGTGTACAGAGGGAAGTCGAAACAGAGCTTCTGTTGAAAGTCATGTGCGAGCAACATCGCGAAATCAAACCAGAGACGGGACTAATCAGAGTTCGAGTTTATTCATGATTCAAAAATGCAACTTGGCACCAACTTTGGATTGCGAACTTACCGAAAGTTGAGGATGAGCCTAACTGTGATGACGATTCAATCCAAGGTTATTATTGTACGTCCAAAGCCGGTGCTCGAAATCTGGGAACTTGTGCACACGTGACAAGCGCCTTGTGGTATATGCAATATACACGACATGAACACAATATACGCTATCCCTCCACTGCATTCAATCACATGATACTTGAAGTTTCCAACAGACCACAACAAAGAATTCCTTATCCAAAATAACTGCAGTGAGCGTGAGTATCGCAGAATGCCCGCTCAGTGTGTGGCGAGACAATATTTGACATAAGACATATAAGAATCTGTTAATTTTACAACCTTTTTTTATAAACCGTTTTATTCGGGGGTCCCTAAATACAAAATATTAAAGATGCATAGAGTTGAGCATGATCCCTGAGCGTGACGCCAAACATTCCTCCAGTGTTGGTATATTTCTTTTAACATATATGAAAAGCGACTTCAGGCGCAGCAATAATAAAAAGTATTCTTCTCTCGTCCTTCAGACACGTAGTTTATCAGGGGATCTTAAGCTACAAAATATCAATAAGGCACAGAGTTGGGCATGATCCCTGAGCGTCGCGCCAAACAGTCCTCGAGCGTAGGTATGTCTCCTTTAGTATGCATGAAAAGCAACTTAGGGCGCAGCACAAACGAAAAAGTATCCTTCTATTGACCTTCAGACATATATATATCAATCAGAGGGTCTTAAACTACAAAATATCAATGAGGCACAGAGTTAGGCATGCTACCTAAGCATGACGCTAAACATTCTTCCAGTGTCGACATATGTCTGTTAGCATACATGAAAAGCGACTTTGGGCGCAGCACAAACGAAAAAGTATGTTTTCCTCAACCTTGAAACACGTGTATTATCGATCAGGGGGTCCTAAGCTGCAAAATATCAAAGACGCACAAAGTTATGCATGGTTACTGAGCATAGCGCCAACAATCCTCTAGTGTCGGTAGATCTACTCTAGTTTGCACGAAAAGTAATCTTTTATGCAGTAAGAACAAAAAACTGCCATTTTTCGACTTTTTGCCATAAGCACTTTTCATCTGGGATGTCATAATCTACAACATATCTAAAATTTTGAAAAATCCACCTAAACTTTTTTCAGTGCATTTGGTGCGGGTTCCTATGAAAAATTCTTATAATAAAAAACAAACTTAATATTTCAGTTTGGAAAAAATTTAAGAAACCAATTTCAAAACCTTTAAATTAAAAAACTTGCATGACTCAAAACGTACAAATTTCGAAATAAATTTCAATAACTTTTAATTCTTAAGATTTAGAACTTAAATTTTTGTACCATTTGGTGTAAAACCCCTTAAATTTCAAGCAACATTCTAACCTTATAATACTTTAAATTTCAAAGTGGAATTTTTTTTTCAATTAGTAAGACAAAGTCTTAAAATATTTAAAAGCATTTTATTTTATAATCCAATAATTTGAAGACTTTCAATTACATTCACATTCTTATATCATATGTGGCTTCTTTCATCGATTTAATAACCAAGAGCCCTAATTATAATACTATTAATAAAATAAAAGAATTTTTCAGGTTTTAATTGTGTGCAAAACTACAAAGCTTGCCGACGTTTCGTGAACATTGCAGTTTACTTTTTTAGGGCTATCCTGAATCTAAAGTTTTAGGTTATGTTGTTCTTATATATTCTCTCTACGATGCCTGTGATTTGCCTGAGCACCGCACTATGGAGGCTGGGTGGATCTGATTAGCCATTCAAGTTTTTTTTCAAAAAATCTGGGAGAACGGGAAGCCTAATAGGATTGGTATTATATCCATTGTCCCTGTTGATGTTAATAGGGTGTTTTAAGATTTCAATTGCTTCTTTATGTTTTCTTGGAAAAATATTGTGTGTTTTCGCATTTTATTTGACAAAACAACCATCGTCGCGAGAACACACAATATTTTTCCAAGAAAACATAGAGAAGCTATTGGAATCTTAAAACACCCTGATAGCATCAATAGGAACAATGGATATAATACCAATCCGATTTGGCTTTCCGTTCTCCCAGGCTTTAAAAAAAACTTGATTGGCCAATCAGGTTCAACCAGCCTCCATAGTGGGGCGCTCTGGCCAATCACAGGTATCGTAGAGAGAATATATAAGAACAACATAACCTCAAACTTCAGTTTCAGGATAGCCCTGAAGAAGTGAACTGCAGTGTTCACGAAAGGTCGGCAAGATTGGTAGTTTTGCACGCGATTGAAACCCGAAAAATTATTTCATTTTATTATAATAAATCATCGTAAAAGCATTAAATCTATTATAATACTATTTATAATTCACAAATATCTTAAATTTAATAGTACCAACTCAAATTTTAAATTTAAACGTTTTCAATTTCAAATTAGAAAAACTGCTAACTTCAAAGCCTTGTTACCAATCTTATTTATAAAAAAAGTTGTATGTAATAAAAAAGCCCTTTGAATGAGAATATTTTTTATTTCTAAAACAATCGAAACTGATTAGATAAAACTTGAAAGTTTACCAATTTTCCTATTTTAAATCTTTCAGTTTCAAAATTGGCTAATTTAGTGAATTCCAATGTTCTAACTTTGAAATTTAAACTTGTCAACTGTTGGAGCTTTGAAGTCATCACACTTAATTAGTTCTAAATTCTTAGAACTTTGACCTTCAAATTCAAACTGAGTTTTAATTAGACAATATTCTGAAATTGAAACTGGTATATTTTTGTTTTCTTCTTGAAATTTGAACGTCTAGGTCTTACAATTTAGAGGCTTATAATTTCCAAATCCTCGAATGTGACGCTTAAATTTTTAAAGTCTTTAAATTTTGACAAATTTAAAAGTTCGACATTTCTATGTTAGAAAACTAAAATTCAAATATAAAGTATATCAAAAGATCCACAATTGATAAATTAAAAATTCATTGGAAGCTTTGCAACTAAAAGAACCTCAAACTCCTCATCTAAATGTAGGATTTACAGATTATAAAACACCTAAACTAAACTAAACATTTAAAGCTTTCAAAATAATAAATCTTCAAACTTGACAGTATCTTGAATTGTATTTCACCTCTTTTGCATTCGAGCTTTATCGAAAAATTCAACTTATTCTGTACAAAATGATATATTAGAATTTGCTACTCATTTCAGTCTATAGAACCCGAATTTAAGAAATGCAATGTCAGCTGCATTTAATTTTACTAATTTAAATGAACATAAAATTATCATTTTTAAAACAAACTCATTCAAATCTGAAAGTTGTAAAGGATTTGAAGCTGCTAAAATAATAAACCTTTAAACAACATTATCTAAAATTGTACTCTGCAAAAGCTAGATGCCTCCAGGCTAAAAGTTTCGTAATTTAAGTACAAAATTTCATCTCTTTTACATTTAAGCTTAATTCTAAAATTCAACTGAGTCTATAGAAAATAAGATTTTAGAACTTGCTAGTTTATTCAATCTATAGAACCTGAAAAATGTAATTTTAGCTGCATTTAATTATTCCTACTTATATAAGTAAAACTAAATGCAGCTAAGATTGCAATTTTTTCAAATCAGGTTCTACACAATATGGAAAAAACTAGCAAATTCTAAAATTTAATTTTCTACATAATAAATTAAAGCTTTTAAAACGTATAAGTAATGTCCCTTCAACGTAGAAATTAATGAGTTTGTAAGCTGTCGATGAGGTGTGTCACTCTCGCATTGACATGAATCAATGCTTGCATAGATTCCGAGGTAGATGCTGAAAGTTTGCAAACATAAACAGTTTAAAAAGCTCGACTGCTGGGTTCCAAAGCAATAAAGGGAGCATGTTTACGTTGAAGCAGTGAACAATCGAGTTTGGAATTTCGTGTTCCAGCTACGAAACTGTAATCGAATTGAATCGGCGATCCCATTTCCCCCGTATAAACAACCCTCATCCGAACTTCAGTCACCTCATATCCTGTACTTTAGGGATCAAAACTGACCTGACACTCTGATTAATAAATACAATAATCTGGAATTAATAAAAGAGGAGAATACTGATTCTCTCAAAATGCTGGTTCAATTGGACATTTTCAGTACGGATGCAAACCCTTTTAGTAAGACACAGAATCTTATGAGGTCGGTATGTGTTGGTAAAAGAAATCTACTCTTTTTTTATTAAACGGTTTCAACTAATACTAGAAATTTTAAAGTAAATAACATGAAATATGATTCGCCCTATTCTTGGGAATTTTTAGGCTTCTACCTTAGGGGCCATCCATTAATATTACATCCCAGTCGGCACATACGTTAACGAAGATCATTAAAACGGTTTAAAAACGTCCTAAGTCAGTTCAATTAACGTCCCTAAAACATACAATGTTCCAGGAACATTTTAAGGACGTATTTGGGACATGAAACATTTTTAGAACATTATTTGGTATGACTTAAGACAGTTTTTGAAACGTTTAAATAACGCCGTTTGACTTGCACGTCCGAGAAACGATTTTAGGACGTTCCAATTACGTTCTTAAATTTCGTGCCCACTGGGATAACACATTCTTAAACACTTTTTTGCCCCTCCCCCGCTATGTTAAGTAATTTTTCAAAAAATTGTCAGATATGTCTCATCACATACCTGGATGATCAAATAATTAGAAATTATTAACATGGGAAGCAAACTAAAACAATATGTAACATAAAACCAAGGAACGTATACACTCATCTCTCGTAATTCGGCCGGCCTCAGGGGGAGACGGCCAACTATAGGGCGCTATTTAAATCCAGTTCGAACCGGATTGAAAGCGACGAGCGAGCACTCTTAAGTCAACACTCAGGACCAATGGCCTTCAGTGTAGGTCGACAAGGGACGCTCAGGAGGAGAGACAGAACCAGCCAAACGTGAACAACCGTGCAGCCGACCAACTAATGAGCGGCCATTTTATGCAAGATAAGTATAAACAACTGTGTCATATAGTATAAAAATATCCTAAAAATCTTAATGTTTTAATTTTTTAAAATTAATAGTACAAATCACCGACATTCTTTTTTATGCTCCTGAAGGTCACCCTAAAGCAAAAATTGTGCACTTAAGGGCAGAATATTCTTTACGGGTTACTTTAGTAAATATGTAGTGCTATTTACTGCATATGTACTATCCTCTACAGTTAGTAATGCATTTTTCTAGATTTTTTGAGTAATAGTTAAACGGGATATAAAACAGCCCCAACATCTTGAGTAAAGATTGCGATCATAATAAAAGCTAATAAAATGTAGCAAAATGAGATTACAACATTTTATTAAATCTTTTGTTAAATCACTCAACCTAATATTTTTTACAACAATTTACAAGATTGAAATCGTTTACTAAAGCATTTGGATATTTTCACTTCCTGGTTAATCTGTAGACAAATCTGGATGAAAAGAAAATCAAAATACTACACTAATTATACTGATATTGAAGTCTTTATAACGTTATGGCAATATTTGATTAATTACCAAACTTTAACTTTGTACAGACATCACAGGGCAAAATGCTCTCAAATCAGGGGCAATAAAGTAAGTTGTCTAAAAAATAAAGGATTGATAGGGAGATGCATTTTTTAAAAATAAATTTAATGTATGTTTCATATTGAATAATTCAATATAACACATGTACTTAAAATTCCTAGAATTTCTAGTCAAAATATATTGCATTGTCAACAAAATAGTTGAGTTTTCTACCAAAGAAGATCTATTTTTAACCAAAAGTGGAACAGTTAAATTTGATTAAAAACTATGAATTACCAAAAAAATTAATTTTCAATAAAATGGTCAAATTTTCAACCAAACAGTTGCATTTTTAATCAAAAAAGATTGAAGTTCTACCAAAAGAAATGAATTTAAAAAAAAAAGAAAAATTCTCAATAAAAATGTTAAATAGTCAAATAGGAAAGATTTTTCAGTCAGAAGACTAAACTTTAACCAACAACAGTTGCGTTTTCAACAAAACATACTTGAATTTAAAAGCCAAAAAGACGAATTTTGCAGAAGGCAGTTAAATTTCAACAAAAAAGTTTATACGTATACAACAAAAGAATATCATCTCCAACAAAGAAAGATGAATTTTTAATTCAATAGGACGAGTTTTTAACAGAACAGTTAAATCTTTGACTAAACAAGATGATTTTCTATTTAAAAAGTCGAGTTTCGAACAAAATAATTGGATTTTTAACCAAGCAGTAGAATTTTTAACCAAAGGAGATAAATTCTGAACTAAAAATATATAATAGAAGACTTTTCAACGAAAAATAATTAACTTTAAACCAAAAATACAGTCGAATCTGGATTTCTCTTCCCTTGATTGCCCCCTTTCGAGAATTGACGTCGCGTCGCGAAGTATGGTGAGAAGAACCGCGGGGCCAAAGAGGGAGGTCGTCAGTGGTCAGTCAAGCGTGAAAAAACAGCAGGGTAGTGATAAAGCGCTGTATTTTTAATGGACTAGCTGGGTAACTGCGTCATGACATTGCGTCACAGTCGACTCTCAAGCAGAAAAGTACACATGTTTGCATAGTGAATAAGCACGATGACGGTTAGATCAGACGGTAACTCTCCGATTTTGTAATCTGAAAATCCGGCCACTATTCCTGCTGTTGGAATCTTCTGACGATTTCTTTTTTTTAGTGAAGATATTTTTTTATTGTAATTGGCTATTAAGTTTCTTTACATAAAATTAAAATATTCATTTTAACCCTTTTTTTCATATAAAAAATGCGATTTTTCAACGTTTACCACTTTTACTTCAAGAGAAGTTTTTTGATACGAAATTCTCCCTTTTTAATTGAATTAGACGACTATATTTTGTTTTATACCGCTACTATAGCCTAGTGGCTAGCACGCTTCCCTTTAAAATTCAGTTTCGAGCACCGCAGTATTAATTATTTCAATATAAGATAAAAAGAAAAATAGTATAATGAGAATTAAATAAATTTTAAAATAAAAAGAAATAGTAAAATAAAATAATGTAAAAGTAGAATATAAATAAAATAGGTTTCCCATTATTTTTTTAGTATTCATATTTTGAAATTATTATAATGAGTGATATTCTTGAATAAAAAGTTGCATGAAGAATCGGAATTTTTCAAGGATGTCAATTTAAATAAATTTAATAGACAATTGTAATAAAGAAAAGACTCGCTTCGCGGTCCATGTAACGTGCGTGGATTTTTTAAAATTCGTTTTTCTCGATGGTGGCTGAAAGCGTATTTTTTTACTTTAGCATATTACTAGTTTGGTAATGACCTATTACTAGCAGGAGTATGCATTCAAATAAAATTGCGAAGATTGAAGTTTTTCTTTGTTAATAAAATTAAAACTATGTAAAATAAGTTTTCTTATAAAAAAAACGGAAACGTTCTTAGAATCCGGAGGAGCCGATAAGAAGTGAACTAGGCGGAATTGGATTTAAAATCAAACAGTTCCGGGGAAGAACGGCTTCCGTCGTAAATCCACTTTAGGTCGATGTCCTGAACTCCTGACGACGTGACAGTCTACTAATTAGCAACGCCAAACCTACACTCTGCAGATCTTGCTCGATCTTTTTTGTTGTCGCAGCACTTTTTTCTGTTGGGAACAAAGTCGATCTGTCGTTAAATAATAGTCCCGTGCACTCGACTTGCTAACGACGTTCATTCGTTAATTGTGTCCAGAAGAAAAAGACCCAGAAACGCTCTTCAGTCAGCACCAGTCTCACTTTAAATTATAGACCACATTCTGGTTGGTGTCCTACTTATAAGAAGTCATTTAATCGATCTTTCAATTTTTTTAAAATATTTGTTTTCAATGGCGCCGGAACAGGGGGCAGGAGGGTCAGCTGCGGTCCCAATTTCGGTTAGGGTGTCAACCAATGCCTGTTGCCCCCCCCCCAAATCTGAATGTACTATGTCACTTGCTCTGTGGAAGATTTTTTAACCCCCTAAAAAAAATTTCGTTTCGTCGCCACTGTTTGTATTCCTTTTACCGACTAAAAGGCTTTATTATTTAATTTTTTTAAAGCTTAAGAAAATTGCGAAATTCAATATAAATTTTATCTGTTTTTGTACGTGCGTTTTAGATTTAGATAAATATCGATAACTGTCGGTAACAGAAATTTTGAAGTATGAGTGCTTCACATAGAGAAAGGTAAATTTTCTTCCTTCGAAACCATTGTGAATTCCAAATGTAGATTTATTTTGTCCAGACTAAAATATTATTGAGGGGCCATGCACACAATACGTGATAAATTTTTCATGAACTTTACCCCCCCCCCCCTTGCGTGATGCTTTTTCTATTGTAATTAACATAGAGAATGATACTTTGAAAAACCACCCCCTTTCCCCCTGAACATATCACGTATTTTATGAATTACCCCTTTAACTTATTTTTACATTTCATGAAACTTTTCGTGGTCTTTTCAATTATCTTCAGTAAAGCAATTTACAAAAAAATTTCACAAGGTTCTATATAAAGAATGGCAAACATTCTTCGGGGGTTTTAGAATAACGCAGTTAATGAATGTTAAAAGTGATATTTTTTGTGATAAACAGTTTGCGATTAATTAAACTATTAATTTGACGTGCTCCTTTTTATAGGGAAGATAGAGAGAATTCTATGTTTTTCGAATCCCTCACACCATGTCGCTTATTAATCAGTATTTTCTTGTCTAAACGAATTCGATCTAAAAAAAAACTATCTTTTACCAAAAATATCTCTCTTAACATTCATTAACTGCGTCATTAATTCAGAAAAGCACTAATTTTTCAAGATTCTTAGGAGAATAGTTTTTGAACAAATAAAAATTGTTAAAATAATTGCCAAATATCCTTTTAAAATATATATCACTCTCCACATTCGTTAAAAGTGTCATTAATTGATAATATCATTAATAACAGGATAAAATAATACTTATTGTATAAGTAATTAAGAATTATTAAAAATGAAGTGTATCAGCTTACCGCATATATTTTTGCTAAGCTCACGGAATTTTGAGGAACATAGCAACCTTTTTCCAGCTCCCCCAGGCTCATCGAATTTCGGGAATTCTAGACAAGGCCTTAAAAATACTTTGAAACTTTTCACTTATTAAATCAAAGTAATTAATGTTGAAAAAATTTATAAGCAAATATTTAGCATGAATTTGTCATAAAGTGGCCATTTTGCATATTTTGGAGCATTTAACGTGAAAAATTATTGGGTAGGAATTATTCCTTGAAAATCCCTTAAAAATTAACTAAACTGTAATTTACAAAAAGTTAATAAACTGTACTGGTTTATTTCATTTTTTTCAAAAACTTAGCTTTTGCCATTTAAAAATCCATGTTTATTTTAAAAGCCCGGGGGCACCTATAGTAGCCCAAAAATGGATTTTTGCGGACCAATTCATCTACGAAGTACATTTCTTAATCAATTTATCATATTTTTATTTTTGTTGTGTTTATCAATACTTTTACAAGCACAGCGGAAAAATTGTTCATTTCAAGGATATGATTTTTTATCTCTGAATAAATCTCTTAAATAAAGTAATTGTTAGTTAGTACTAATGGAGAAAGACCTAGTAATCACAAATATCCTATTATAAATTGTACTTTAATATTATAAACAATCTACTCTAGAAATTCGAAAGTATATCAGTTTAATAAAGAAAACAAATAATTTTGTCTTTAAATCGTTGTAATTTATCATTAGAATAGTATGAGTATCAAAAAAACTGTCATTAACTTGATAATTTATAAACAACTTTTTATTTTATTAACAATTTTTTAACCTAATAAGTTCTATGGGCAAACCAATTGACATTGAAGAAAATTAAATGTTGGGATGAGAATATTTCATTAAAATTTATATATTAAAATTATAATTGAATATTTGTGGTTTCTAAGTCTGTCTTTATTAGATCTGACTGAAAATTACTTTTTTCAAGAGACTCATTCAGAGATAAAAAACCATAACGTTAAAATGAACATTTTTGCCGCTGTGTTCGTGAAAGTATTGTTAGACACAAAAACAAATAAATGAATCTGATGATTACTTCTTTGCAAGCATTCCTTTCCCGATTTGATAGATTTAAGTAAGAGCTCAAAAGCTATGCATATATGTTTATTTAATTATTTTTAAATAAACAAATAATAATTTATGCTTATTTAGTTATGCATTTGTAAAAAAGCTATTCAACCCTTTTTGAGTATAAATCAGCGTTTTTTGGGACGCACCGCATTGGGAACAAAGCACCTTCTTTGGACAAAAATTTGCTATTTAACAACAAAATTTAAACTTTTTCACATTCTTATCAGAAAAGGTATTAGATTTTCTTAAAATTTGACTCCCCCCCCTTCCCATGTTTTTGCGAAATGTCCACGTTTTGTGGCCTCCTGAACTCGAAAAACAGGTTTTCGCGAATGTGTCTGTAGATTTTTAGTTTGTTAGCACGATAACTTTAAAAAAAATTGACATATTCGATCGGGGTTTAGTATACTTCTCAAGTGTCCTAAAATGAAGGTCAAGTTCGTTTGCCAGACATTTGGGATGAAAATTCAAAAAGTGAACGCATTTAAAACATTTTTTAGACCACTTCTTTTTAAGATTTAAAAATTTTATGTATGGTTCTGAGTAGAACTCAAAAAGACGAACAATTTATAGTTATGACTTTTTTTGATAAAATAAAATTGCTGGAGTTATAGCATTTAAGAAATTCAAAAAAAAAACAAACGAAAATGGACATTTTAAGCCAAACAACGCACGTTATAAAAAATTCCATTTTGCGGTCAAACTATACAAGATACAAAAAAAAGATGAATTGACAAAAAATGTGTATTCAAAAAAGATCTAAAAATTTGTTACAAATCACCTTTTGATAGGATGCGTAGTTTTTGTTTTATTCGTAAAAAACTGCATTAAAAATAGAAACATTGCATTTTTATACAAATGACACAAGATATAAAAAATAATAAGACAAAATTTATTTACCCAAAAAAGAAAAGAATGAATCAACAAAAAGTGTGCGTTTCAAGAATATCTACAAATCTCTGAAATATCAACTATTGTATTTTATTTGAGAATTCATCTTTTTTGGTTGGAAGTTTAACTGCTTAGTAGAAAGTAAAACTACTTTGTTGGAAATTAATTTTTTTGATTGATGATTCATCATTTTAGTTTAAAATACTCTTTTTTCAATTTAATCATCTTGTTTAAATTTTTTTGTGTGAAAATTTTTTATAAATTAAAAATATAAGACGGAATGCAAAGCGCGAACAATGAATTTCGGAGCGCGAAGCGCGACGACCAAATCACGTGCCGTGAGCGCGTTTAAACTTTTTTGTTTCTATTATGCGGTGCACAGAACCGAGTGTGGAGCGCGAGGTTTAAATGATTTTTAAATAAAATATTCGAGAACGAAGCGCGAGTTTTCGGATAAAAATGTGTTTCTTAAGGTCGATAGAACCTTAAGTAAATTAGTTCTCCTTTTCATTTTAAACTAAAATAATGAAACCAAAAGAATGTAACAGCCATAAAGCTCAAAAAGCGAAATATCATCGTAGCTTTTTAAATAGCATTTTCAGTAAGTTAAACCAAAACTGTTGCTTGAGAAATTAACAGCCCTTCTTTGGATTTTAAGAGAAGTGTGCAAAAACGCAAATCATTCCGATAATGTTATAATTAAATCATACGTGACCGTAATCATGCAGAAATTTTGCCGTACCCAAAAATGCACAATAAATTATTATTATATAGTTTATCAGAGAATTATATAAATACTTATAAAAAATCGAGCGCGAAGCGCCGGTATCGTAATGAGAATGTGTTCCTTAAGTCTGATAGAGCCTTAAGTAAATAAAGTTCCTTTTTAATCTAAAATAAAAACAAATTTAACAATTGCTTGAATCGTAGAGGTTTTAAAAATTTTATAATATTTGCAAGTAAACTTTCTCTTTTTATCTAAGCCGGGTGCGAAGTGTGAAAATTGAAAAGAACCGAGCACGAAGCGCAGGGAAAATGTATCCCAGCTCTTGGCGCGAGGTACATACATTACCGGGCGCGAAGCTTGAGGTAAATATATTATCGAG
>JAUELO010000351.1:828060-839109 GCA_032357855.1 Amphibolips quercusostensackenii
GTTCTTAAGACACGAGCGTTTCACCGGCCTGTCGTTGTCATTTCATCCTGACTTGTGGCCACCTATCTCACGGTTGTGAGACGTGGACATAGGTGTGATTTACCGCGGTTTTTCTAGGAGCTGATGTCATTTTTTATAGGTGTCAATTGCTCCCAGTGGGACCATGCGGTGGTTGTTGAACCTTTTATTATATATATATATATATATATATATATATATATAACAAATTTCCTGCCGTCTTAAAAATTACAGCCTATTCTGGATAATTTCCGTGCTACCGCACCAAGTTATGCACTTCTTTATTAAATGTATGTCAAATTAATATGCATGGAATTTATAATGGCATACTGTCCTACAGGTTTAAAAGCCCCCTTAACATAACTTTAGTTCGAAAAAAATTTTTACCAAAACCGAACATAATTTCTAAGCAGAGGGGTCGTCAATGTATTACGTAACACTTTCTTAGACAATTTTTGTACACTACCTCCCCCTTTGTGACGCTACAGTAATAATAGACAATGATCCCCCTCTCCCACCTTCTGTTACGTAATTTTCTGTAGTCTTATTTTTGGATAACAAATAATAATATAAAATCATACTTTAGAAAAACTGATTGTTTTTTATTGAACACTAATTTCAAATTAAAAATAAAAGTCTTTTACATATTTTTTTAAATAGAAATTTGTCTCTTATTTTTTGACATTTTAAAGTCGCCTAAGAACTAGGTAAAACATTTTTTTAGATTAAAGAAAATAGCAGTATTTTTTCCTTTCAAACAGGGCCAAATTTGTGAAAAATGCTTTTTAAATAAATTTAAAATGAATATCCTATCAAACAAATACAAAAACATCATTTCTGTTTTTATTTGAAAAATTCTAACTTGATGAAAAATCCTTTTTTCCAAAATATGCTTTTATATTATTATTATATAGCGAAAACTCTACGCATAACAAATTAGCAATACTTTTTAAACTTATAGTGAAAATTTTCTATTTTGCTAGCCTTAAAAACTTTTAAACATTTTGTTTAATATTATTTTACTGTTTTTTTTTATTATTACATTTTATAAAATGTTACATAACTTTTCTCGAACCCTAGCTCGACCCTAAAACCGTCGGATAATACATGGACGACGCCAAATCAATCATTCGACACTAATTGATCAAAAAAATAATTTAAAAATTTTAATTAATTTTCAATAAAATTCAGTAAAAATTAAAGTAATTCTAAAATGTACAATTCTCGCCGCATTTACGTTATAGTGAGACTCTCATACAGAATAAGAAAAAAACTTTCCTCTTGAAAAAGACGTATATCGGCCAGTAATCCAATTTTAGATGACGTGAAAGGTCTAAAGGCTACTGTATAACAATCACTGGTAAACCTTCCTGTTGTCAAATCTCTCTTATTTCTAGCAAATAAATATTAAATAAAGTTTGGAAAGTTATTTCAATTATTGTTTCATAAAGAAAAATATTTTTAATATAGGATATCATCCTACTAATTAATAAACATTTATTTAATTATTTATTTGAGAAAAATTTAGACTGGTTGTTTACATCATGGCGTGGGAAGTTCGCTTTCTAACATAATACTTTAAAAAAAGTTGCACGCGTTTATCAGTCTTAAAAGTCACTTAAAATCTAATGTTAAAAATATTTGTGAAGATTTTTTTTTTATTGAATAAATTTACAATTTGCCAATTACTGGGGTCTTGTGTTTCACATTAATATTTGGAATATCACTGCATGTTGTGCAACGCGGAAATATTTAACTAAGAGTTTTATTTGTGGATAATTTGGATTACATGTAACTGTAATAAATAAATCAGGCATATATACTTTACGGCTGATATACATCTTGATACATTTGATGCATGTCTAATATAATGTAGTAATCCATGATAACATTCTACTCGTCATTTTGATGATTATACCTACATAATTAAATCTATTAATTTCAATTTTTTTATAAAACCTTGAACAGCATATTGAATCAAAATATAAAATTAAATAAGAAAAATAAAAAATGGATCACCAATTGGAGGATAAATAAAATTTTGCAAATCAAATGCTGAAGAGACTACTCTGTTTTTTTATAATATTGAAGCTTCATATTATGCTGTTTTTGGCACATTATAAAGTAGCTGTGCATTCGATCTGGGATGCTTCCACTTTGTATTTACAATTTTATGGTGCCCATTTGATAGCACTTTTCTTCCTCATTATGATCAAGTAACAAATATATTTGATTCGTTGTAGAGGAAGTCAAAATAAAAAGCCTTTTCCATTCCTAAATGAACTTTGAATTATGTTAATGAAAAAATATTTTCCATTTAAAACAGATTTTTCAAATTATATAAATATCTACTACTTCTGTACTCTTCAAAACAATTAATTAATACTAAAGGTCACTCGATTTGTCTCGAATCAAGAAATCATTAATTTAAAATTATGTGATTGGGAAAATTTTTACTATAAAAATCGATTTTTTATATTAAATAAATATCCATAATTTTTTATTTTTTAATGGAATGTATTAATATTATACTTCAACCGATTAATCCTAAGGCAAAGAATCTTATATTATTGCATCAACTTTGAATTATGTAAATGAAAAAAGTTATACTATAAAATACCGATTTTTAAAATAATATAAAGTGCTAAAAAATGTAATAAATAGTTTAAGAAATCCGTTGGTCAGTTTCAAGATATTAGTAGTACAAACAAGCTCTCCAAATTTCATCAATTTATCTACAACCGTCTTTAAGTTATCGTGTTCACAAAAAAAGTGTGACAATATATTCTTGGACTGAATTTTTGTTATTCTTTCATCTGGCTTGAATTAGTTTATAATCATTGTAAATGGAAATTTGCGCTGTATGTAAAATATCTCTCTTTTTCAATAAAATATTATTTGGCGTAGTGTGACAAGCTAATAAACATGTCCTTGAATTTTTAAATTTTAAACCTTTTTTTTGGAATTTCGAATTATGTTTCAATTAAAACTGCCGAATAAGAATTCACTGTCATAATAAAGAACCAAACCTTCAAACTTTTATTTGTACAATACAATTTTAAAATTTTTATCATAACCTTTGAGAGCAACTATTTTTCCTACATGAGAAAAATTTGTATGTGAAAACTCTACAGACCAAAATAAAGCTTAATATAAGGACATTTGAAAAGCTGCAGTACATAACTAGATAAACAAAGTTTTGATCTGAAATAGCTTTAACATGAAAAACTCATTAAAAATCAAATACACATTGTGGTAAAAATGTGTTTAAAAAAAATATAATTTCTTAATAGAATAATAGCAAAAAAAAATGCAATAAAATTTAAGTTAAAATTGATTAAAAATTTAAACGTTGATAGTTGATGGCAAGCTTTCAAATTATTTCTTTTTCTTGTAGACAGTTTTATACATAAATTTTGAAAATTGTTTAAACTAAAATTTTTCAAAATTCATCAAAAATATTTGAAATTTTGAGAATCTGCGAAATGAATTTTTTTGTTAAAGTTTAAAATTTAAGGAAATTCAGAGTAACTAAAAATTGACACAAAATTCTGTTATTTTTCGGTAATTTGTCGTAAATGGTAGTAATTTATCGTTAATTGATGGTAACTTATTGCTTTGAGCTAGTCTAGTCTGTCAGATAATCTCTCAACGCAACCAACTGATCGCTTGACGATCACTTTTTGTGAGTCCAAAATGTGAGCTCATAGATGTATAATTTTCGTTATTCACCTTTGACGTCACATTTCTGCTCCCCCTGATATCACCATGCTTGAACAGCGCTACTTTAGTTCTACTTTATGAGCATGGAAAAGGGCTGAAACATGTATGTGTTATAAAAAAGATATTATGATCGTCCATGGTTAGTATAAAAATGGCTACAGTTATGGTTATGGTAATAAGCAGTATAAGTATGAAAATGCATCCGACCTTCCTATCTTTTCAAATCACAATTCAGGATGTTTCTTTTCTCTTGAGACATCAAAATATCTCAAGAAATACCCATCCAACGCAAAAAATGTTCAGAATAAAAACAAATCTTTTTAGAGAGGGAAAAACGACTCCGCGAAAATGTACCCCACACCCCTGGGGCGGGAGGAAGGTAACTTTAGAATTTCAAATTGGAAAAACATTTTTAATTAAAGTAAAAATTTTGATGAAACTTACGCATTTTTAAATGGAGAATCTGAATCTGCAATAAAAAATATAGGATCTTATATGAAATTTTTAATTTACCTCCCTCCTGCCCCCAGGGGGTTGGATGTGGGATAAATTTTGGTGGAGTCGCTTTTTCCCAGCGAAAATAAAAAGTTCTTATTGCGTAAATTTTTTTCGTTGGATGATCATTTCTTGAGATATTTCGATCTCTCAAGATAAAAGGAACACCATGTATAATAAAATTATTTCCAATTAGTTTAAAACTTCGATCGCTCTTCGATTGAATTGCAATGTTTTTTTTTTGTTATTGAGAAACAAATAATAATTGATTCCGCAAACGTTTAACATATATACAAGGAATGCTGATTAATTTTCTTTCGTATTGCAAAACGCTGGAGTATATATGCAATGGTTAAAAATTACATTGGTTTACATGTGTTTCAATAATTGAGTTTACTAATTGATATAATAATTAATTAATTCGAATTAGTGAATTTTCACTCATTTAAATGATTTCATTTGTTTTGTTTTATTCATTTATTTTTTCGTGTGCTTGCAGAGCGATTAATGGATATCAAACCTCTAATCCTTCTGTTGCGTCACATGAAAACAGTTTTTGTCGATAGTCAGGGCTTATTTTTCTAATCGAATTGTCTAAAAAATTGCATAATTTGCAAAAATAATTTAGAGTATCCACAGTTCTATAGGTACAGCTTCTCTGAAATATTCCGTAGTGTCTGGATATTATCAACGTGTATTTAATTAAGCTTTAGCAAATAAAAAGTTTAAGAACATCTTAAATATCTTATTACACATACATACCTGAACAGTTAAACACGTTATAATGTATCCTGAAAGAACTTTGATTTTAAAATTGACATCTCTAAGCAGTTGATGTCATAAAATCATTTTGTACATGATTACAATATTTTTAAATTAAAAACTAAAATTTAAAAATTTCGTGAAATTATATATTATAAGAGGAATATTAAAAGAAAAAATCTTTATTTACGAACTTTAGCTTGGTAATAGAATTAATGATATTCCAAACATACCGAAAAAATCATTACCGCAATTTTTTCAAAAAAGGGATTTATCACGTTTTTTCGCTTACTTTTTATACATTAATACACATAAATTTTTTAATATATAAGGAAATTAGTTGGTTTGAACCATCAATGCAAATTGTATCCAAACTTTCCGTGAGGAATGTATACCTGAGAACAAAATTGTTTTGGGTGTGATTTTCTGAGAGTAGAAAAAACCATACACGATTTTTGCATCAAGCTTTGCATCAAGTACTGAGGGCTCTGGAGGATTATCACCCAGAACAATAACCTTTATAATGGCGATACTTTAAAACAGAGCTTAACTGAGTGAAACTGCACGTCACAAAAAAGCCCCAGAAATGTCGGGAGTATATTTCCGGGAACTAACAAATATAAAATTTTTATGAATAGTGCTCTAACTTTTATTCTTCCTCCAAATCAATATGAGAACCTTCTGTGAAAACACTCTTTTTTATAAAAATAATTTTTCTAGTTTAAATTTTTAAAAATTAGTGAAAAAGCTAAACGAATTCTGGCTTGTGTTCCCGCTAAATTTTCATCCAGACTTTAGTTTTGCCACAAATTTATTATAACATTTAGAAAACTTGAGTTTTCTAAAGTTGGCTGGAAGGAAAGTTTCGTTGTTATATCACCACCAGCGGCACACATCGGGTGTTCCTAACGATAAAGGCTAAGAATATATGAGCAAATATATGAATGATTTCTAGTTTTAACTTTTAGGTTGCCGAGGGAGCTTGCCACGTTTAGACTATATTTTATATTGGTTGTAAAAATAAACGCGTATCCATGGAATATTTTTATATTCTCCAAAGATGGACGTTAAAATAAAAAAGAAACAATTGATGATTTATTTATTTCGTGAATTCACATACATAATTCTCTTGTCAGTTTTTCACTTTCCGTGTCAGAAAAAAGTCGAATCTCTCACTTACGAAAAATAAAATATAAATTTCCCATTTACTCAGTCCATTTTCGCTCGATTGTTTTCAAATTAATTTTCCGTGTGCGAACAATTCAACTCATTTCAAACCAAACATGACTCTTTCGGTTCTAGTTAGAACCGAAAGTCCCTACACTTCCCCTCCATTGAACGAAGTTTGGTGGGACTAAAGTTTCATCTCACGACGACTGGATAAGTTTTTGGGCATGATTTTAACTCGCGAAAAACATAACTTGCATCAAGATATACATATCGCTAGATACTTCATGTGTACCTGAAACGAAGAAAAAGGAATGCGACATTAAATTCATAGAAAATGGTGAGTTAAAAAACTGACTTGAATTATGGTCAGGAATAGATAGTGAATCACATAGTAGTCAAAGGGTTAGTCAGATCATGAATGAGAGCGTAAGACAGCATTTCAAAAGGCATGGAATTGTATGCCCCAGATTGTTGCGGGTTGGAATGAAAGTGGAAATCAGAAGATTAATTATCATAGAGTGCTACGCCTTAGTTGATGGTTAAGAGGAAGAAGTAAAAAACGCCTTCTGGGACACTTTATACGAAACTATGAGTACTTGCGATTATGATGAAAGAATAATTCTACTAGGAGGTATGAATGGATGGGTCAGCGTCCAAAGTCACGGTGGAGAAAGGGTGTTAAGTAATTTTGGAGATCCAAGAAAAAATTATAACGGAAAAAGATTAGTTAGCTTATGCTTAGAAAAGAGCTTATTTATTACAAATACTCATCTTAGGCATAAAATCATCCTCATTTACACCTGGTGTTAAGGAGATAGACAAAGTATTAGAGATATAGGGGAGATAGAAAGACATAGAGAGCTAGTGAAAAATACAAAGGTTATGAGGGGCTCTGAATATAAAACCTCTCAGTTAAAAATGGACTTAGGTCTAGAATGAAAAAGAAAGAGAGCCAAAAGATGAAACAGATGGTAATTAAGATTGAAAATTTACAGAAACCGGATGTGCAAATAGATTTTTAGAATAGGATACACGAACGCATAGATATGGCAATTTGGGAGGCGTTGATACGCAATAATAATATAGAAGGCGCATGGATTATGCCCCGGGATATCATTATCAGGAGTAAGACTAAAGTGTGTAGTACTATGGTTGTAGGAAGTATGTCTGGTTATGCTTTGTGGAATGGTGAAATCCGCGTAGCCATTAGCGAATAAAAAGCAAGCAGATCTAAGAAAGCTGAACTGTACAGGCCTTAGCGATGAGGAAAAAAATAGACTTGTAAATGATTAGAGACAAAAACACGGAAAGTAAAAATATTAGTTAAAAAACTAAGGATGAAACCAAAGCGAGAGAAAAGGAGAAAATGCAAATCGATTTTAAAGGTAGCAAGAAACTGTTTTGAAAATTGGCGTGATCATTATAAAAGGAAGAAGTAGTACAGAGTTAGTCAGCATGAGAAATAGCAAATGTGAAATAGTATATGATACAGACGGGATACTAGACGCTTCGAGAGAAAGGAATTATTTGGAGGTAAAGCTATAGGGCAGCACAACTGCGACACCGTTGGAAAGCCCGGTTGAAGGAATCCGTGTCTCTGAGTTTAGAAATATAATTAAGAACTTAAAGAATGGTAAGGCTGCTGGTGAAAATGTTATTTATGCTAAAATGCTTGAATACGGTGGCGAGTACTCAGTACATACCTCACAGGCTGTGTGAGTTGATAAATTTATGTATCGAGACAGGCGAAGAAGTTCCAGATGACTGGAAAAAGGCGATTATCGTCCCAATATGCAAAGGAAAGGGTGATAAAAGCAACTGTAATAATTACAGAGGTATCAGTCTACTAAGTACCGTAAGCAAAATATATTTTAAAATACTTAGTCGTAGAGGAATAAAAATAAAATAAGAAAAGATATGGGAATTCTAATGTGGATTTATGCAAGAAAGATCATGTGCGGATCAGGTATTTAGCTTAAGACAGGTCATGGGAAAAAGTTTGAGAGTAAAGAAAAAATGTTTTCTGTGCATTTGTTGACCTAGTAAACATCAGACAAGGTGGATGAAAGTAAACTTTGGGAAGTCCTGAAAGAGTACGGAGTCAATGGATGGCTCCTACAAGCAATAAAAAACAATATATGCATATAGCAAAGCGAGTGTGAGGGTAAATTAGCAACTGAGTGACTGGTTTGATATTATGCAAGGTGTTAGGCAAGGATGCATTATGTCCTTATGGTTATTTATTGAATTCGCGGATATGTGTCCAAGAATGGTTATCTTAGATGAAGAATGTGTGGATCTTGGGACAGCGTAGGTGCGTTGGTTAGTGTTTGCAGATGATAAGGTTGTTATGATTGAGTCAATTTAAGGCTTGCAGACAATGTTGAGCAGACTGAATACTAACATGAAGATCATGTCTCTTAAAATTAACATGAATAAAACAAAAATTATGGTGCTTGAAGGAAAGGAGGAAGAAAATGTATACGACATTGTCTTAAACGATGAGAGGATAGAACAAGTTGATAAGTACGGGTGTCTTGGTAGTTGATTCATTACTGACGAAAAGATCGATGAAGAGATAGATAGACGCATAAATGAGGGTATGAATGTTATCGGCAGTGTATCAGACATTGCCAGAAGTAAGAATGTGATAAATAAAGCTAAAATGACAATATTATATTATATAATTATGTATTTCACCTGCACCCTGCACTGTACTGTACGGTAGCGAGACCTGGACCTACTAAGAAAAGGATAAAAGTAAAATTAACGCGGTTAGCATGAAATTCCTACGCAATGTCTGCGGTAAGACGCTTATAGAAAATGGCAGGAATAAGAGGATTCTAAAAAATGTGCTGTAGGGAAGACAATGTTTGACAAGTATGCAAGAAATTTGTTGAGATGGTTTGCGCATGTTGAGAGAATGAAAGATGAACAACTGAAGAAAAGAGTATATCACAGTAGAGTGAATGATATCGTACCTAGTGGCAGACCTATGAAAGAAATGTAGAAATGTGTGAACGAGACCCTAAGTTAAAAAATATTAAAAGCCATAAAAACACAAGAACTTGCATGCGAAAATGTATGGCCGTAAAAGAAAATAAAGAGGTGTGTCAGCACACGAAAGTGTGGCGACAAATACTTTATAAGAGATGCATGATGAAGTATGTCAATGGAGTGAGAGACCCTTTAAAAAAAATACCTTAAATACTAATGGGCCCGCACAGAGAGCTTTACATGGTGATTTTGTAAAACTCTCTGCCTAGGGTGATTGCTAGAGTGATTGATCAGCGACTTAATTTGGAGCAGCCCTGTAGAATGAACGTATTGTTTGAATAAGCAACACGAGAATTCTATATTATTTCAAAAATATATACCCCTCTCTCCCACTTATCTCGTCTCGTACACTGAATTACTTGATTCCTGCCAGTATAACTAAGCTAGAACCGAGTGAGTCACGCTTACCTCGAAAAGTATTAAAAAGGCTTAATGATATAATAATAAAGTATAGGTATAATATCACAAAGATGATATGTGCGAATATAATATTCTTAAAATCAAATATTTCAGAGACGAAGCTTTTTTTTATAGACCAAATGGAACGACTGGAGTAAGCAAATTCAGTGACCTGTTATCGAAGAGTACTTAATTTAGAATTGAAATGAATATCCGGTGACCTGTGATGAAGCCCTTATAATAATCATCCACTATTTCTTTTATGTATCAAGGAGCTACTAAGAAAATTATTTTCTTTTTTTAATTTTAAAACACTTTTTTGGTTTAATTAAATTCATTTTTCTGAAATTATAAAATTCAGAAAGTATTTTATGTTAAATTATAATTATAGAAGTTTTTTGAATGCAATTCTACGACCGGAAGAGAACAGTTTATCCGGATGGGTAATTCATTACGTTACCTCGTCCGCTCGTTTAATCTCTATGCAAATTTTGCGGAAAAAAAACTTATTCGTTGAAGCAGAAGAATATTTATTTGCGGAGAAATTTTCCACTTGGTTTGAACATTATCGTATCTAAAGGCACAAATTAATTTTACTGAATAATATTCATTGTCAAACCAAGAAAATTATAACTTTAATTTGTAATTTGAAAGAAAATAATTTTTTACTATATGAACAAAGTCCAAAATTATTCTTATCATTTATTATGAGGGTAATTTTCAAAACTGATTCTATTTGCGTTACGTTTAAACCACTTATAGGTCAATTAGTTGAAGTCTGTTAACATATGTAACATTAATGGAATATTTAATCAATTCATATTTCTTTCCATGTAATAAATTTCTTCCTATTTTACAAGGTTTTCCTATCTCAATCAGTTAATACTTTTTAAAACATAGCAGAATGTTTCACTAAAAAAAGTTATGTTTTATCCTGTAAACTCTGCAGAAAATTCGGTAATCTTTAGAGAAAATTTACGCTGTCGCTATTTTAACTGAAAATCCTGCAAGTTTATTAGAATTTGTTTTTGCGTGAGAGATGTTCTTAATAAAATTTCATTGAACAGCAGAAAAGATGAACAAAAAATTAATTGTCATTAAATGTTAAGTAGGGGGAGGGGTAAGCGCAGAATGTGACATCACACAAGGAAGATATAAATGTGAATAATAATTTTTTGAAATGCTTACAAAAATGAAAATTAGTGATTTTATTTTACTAGTAAAGCATTTAAGAACTTACTTCACACTCTTTCCTTTATTCACTTTTTGACCCGTTTTGAAGAATTGATCGTTTCTAGTTGATAATTCAACTAATAAATCTTTATTAAGAATCCATCTTTCTTACTTAAAAAATCAAGTACTTGGTTGAAAGTTGAACTACTTCATTGAACATTAATTTTATCAATTTAAGATCTATTTCTATGG
>JAUELO010000351.1:844930-856177 GCA_032357855.1 Amphibolips quercusostensackenii
AAGATTATTTAGCCGCCTCCCCCCCCCCGCCAAGGTAAAAAGGTTTACCTTTTTTTCAAATCAGAGCCGAAAAACTAACTTTATTGGAAAAATCGATTTTGATTGATTTTTCACTTCATCTCGTGCTCAGTCAGTTGGTTTTTTGGATTTTTCAATACCATTTACAGAGAAATGTAGATCGAAATGTCCTCCGAATAATAGAGCAAAAAGAATTTAATAGTTACTCAAAAAAATTATTAATGGTTTTTTTCTGATGCTCGGCGCATATCGTACTTCTGTAACTTTCAGCGTTTTGTTTATCGAGGGAATTTGAAGCAACAACAAACTTCCAGCGTGAATTTTGTTTACAATAGCACTAAGAAGTTTTCTGAAAAATTCTAGACCAATCAAATAAATATTTAAAAACTATTAATATCTCTAGTCGCTAGCGGCTGGGTATGACAATTTGCAGAATGAGAAGTTGAAAAACATTTTATTTTAATTAAAAATAATTTTCCGTTATTCATTCAATACTAATTTGAAATATTTTCCATTATTTATTTAATATTAATTTGAAATAATTTTCCGTTATTTATTACATATTAATTTGAAAATATATAAGCGTCTTTATCATGAATGTTATGCTTAAATTATGATTACTAATGAGCTCCTTTTTCATAACACTTTAGATGTTCACAGCAGAGTTTGAGGTGGTTCCGACAGCTTAATTTGCAGCCCATTTATTACAAATGGCAACTTTTCTCCAACAAGGACAAACTTTTTAATGTAATATTTCAACCACATAATATAAAGGGAAAAATACAATCCATCTTAAAGGCCTTTTTTTAAAAAAAGGTCTTGTTGTTTTTTTTTAATCAATCGAAAATATGATAGATTAATGCGCCTGGAAAGGAGCAACCCGCTACCGGTAGAGTACCCTTGATGAGCTGAAAACTGGCCTTCTTGAAATAAAGAACGCCTGTTTTTGGTTCATCCAGGGTACTCTCCAATTAGCGGGTTGCTAGTTTCCAGGCGCAGAAGGTTAGCATATTTTCGATTGATTTAAGAATACATTAACAAGACCATTTTTCAAAAAAAGAGCTCTGAGCGGGATTATATTTTGCCATTTAGATTATGTCGTTGAAACAAATAATAAATTCACAAATCAAAATCATATTTCCAAATTACCTTCTTTCTGGTTCATCAGAGACAGTTACATAACAATGCATAGATTGATTTAGAATCAACTACAAATTTTTCGTTATTCAACCATAACCATAATTATAACATCAGAGGCGGCGGAGCCCCAGGGGGCACAGGGTGCAATGCCCCCTCCCTGAAATCGACCAGGGAGGGGCAAAGTATTAATTTACCCTCCTCTGAAATCGAGATAATTAATTACTTGGTGAAATCTTTCAAATTTATCCGAAATCTTTGCGAAATATTTGAATTTTTTTGTAAATCATTGAAATCTATCTGAAATCTTTACGAAATATTTAAAATCTTTGTGACATTTTGGTAATCTTTTCGAAATCATTGAAATCTTTGTGCAGTCTTTGAAATTAATCTGAAATATTTGGGAAATATTTGAAACATTTTAAATTTTCGCGAAATAATAGAAATCTTTACGACATATTATGAAATATTTTCAAAGTTTTGCGAAATATTTTAAATATTATGAAAAATTTCGAAAGTTTTGCGAAATATTTATAATATTTTTTAAACATTGGATAATATTTATGAAATTATTGAAATTTTTGATAATTTTTAATATAATTTTTGTAAAATATTTGAAATCTTTGGGAAATAAAGGAAATCCTTGTGAAATCTTTTTTTGAGCTTTCTTAAGGCTTTGGAAATCTTTGCGACATATATAAATATATTTGTAATATTTGTAAAATTATTAAATCTTTAAGAAATCATTGAAATCTATGTGAAATCTTTGTGGAACCTTTCAGAAAGCTTTGAAAATTTTTGTGAAATCTTTTTGAAATATGTTAAATCTGAATGAAATCTTAAAAATCTTTGAGTAATCATTAAAATTTTTGTGCAGTCTTTGAAATCAATCTGAATTATTTGGGAAATATTTGAAATCTTCTAAATCTTCGCGAAATAATAGAAATCTTTGTGAAATCTTTATAAAATATTATGAAAAATTTTGAAAGTTTTGCGAAATATTTTGAATATTATAATATTTTTCAAAAGTTTTGCGAAATATTTATAATATTTTTTTAATATTGGATAATATTCATGAAATTATTGAAATCTTTGAAAAATCATTGAAATCCTTGATATTTTTTTTTAATTTTTGTGAAATATTTAAAATCTTTAGGAAATAATTAAAATCCTTGTAAAATCTTTTTTAAGGCTTTCCTAAAGCTTCGAGAATTTTTGCGACATGTATAAATGTATTGGTAATATTTGTAAAATTATTTAAATCTTTGAGAAATCATTAAAATCTATGTGAAATCTTTGTGTCACCTTTCAGAAAGCTTTGACAATTTTTGTGAAATCTTTTTGGAATCTTTGCAATCTTTTTGAAAAATTTAAAATTTATATGAAATCTTATAAATCTTTGGGAAATCATTGAAATCCTTGTGCAGTCTTCGAAATCAATCTGAAATATTTAGGAAATATTTGAAATCTTTAAAATCTTTGCGAAATAATTGAAACCCTTATAAAATCTTCATGAAATATTATAAAATATTATGAAAGTTTTGAGAAATATTTCAAATATTATGATATATTTCCAAAGTTTTGCGAATTATTTATAATATTTTTCAAATATTGGATAATATTTTTGAAATTATTGAAATCTTTGAGAAATCATTGAAACCTTTAATAATGTTTCAAAATTTTTGTGACATATTTGAAATTTTGGGGAAATAATTGAAATCCTTGTGAAATCTTTTTTAAAGCTAATTTAAAGCTTTTGAAATCTTTGCGACATGTATAAGTATATTGGTAATATAAGTAAAATTATATAAATCATTGAGAAACTATTGAAATCTATGTGAAATCTGCGTGGAACCTTTCAGAAAGCTTTGAAAATTTTTGTGAAATCTGCTTGAAATCCTTGCAATCTTTTTGAAATATGTTAAATCTGAATGAAATCTTAAAAATCTTTGAGTAATCATTAAAATTTTTGTACAGTCTTTGAAATCAATCTGAATTATTTGGGAAATATTTGAAATCTTCTAAATCTTCGCGAAATAATAAAAATCTTTGTGAAATCTTTATGAAATATTATGAAACATTTTGAAAGTTTTGCAAAATATTTTGAATATTATAATATTTTTCAAAAGTTGTGCGAAATATTTATAATATTTTTTTAATATTGGATAATATTTATAAAATTATTGAAATCTTTGAAAAATCATTGAAATCTTTGATAATTTTTTTTAATTTTGGCGAAATATTAAAAATCTTTAGGAAATAATTGAAATCCTTGTAAAATCTTTTTTAAGGCTTTCCTAAAGCTTTGAAAATTTTTGCGACATGTATAAATATATTAGTAATGTTTGTAAAATTATTTAAATCTTTGAGAAATCATTAAAATCTATGTGAAATCTTCGTGTCACCTTTCAGAAAGCTTTGACAATTTTTGTGAAATCTTTTTGGAATCTTTGCAATCTTTTTGAAAAATTTAAAATTTATATGAAATCTTATAAATCTTTGGGAAATCATTGAAATCCTTGTGCAGTCTTCGAATTCAATCTGAAATATTTGGGAAATATTTGAAATCTTTACAATCTTTGCGGAATAATTGAAACCTTTATAAAATCTTTATGAAATATTATGAAATATTATGAAAGTTTTGCGAAATATTTCAAATATTATGATATATTTCCAAAGTTTTGCAAATTATTTATAATATTTTTCAAATTTTGGATAATATTTTTGAAATTATTGAAATCTTTGAGAAATCATTGAAATCTTTAATAATGTTTTAAAATTTTTGTGACATATTTGAAATCTTAGGGAAATAATTGAAATCCTTGTGAAATCATTAAAATCTATGTGAAATCTTCGTGGAACCTTTCAGAAAGTTTTGACAATTTTTGTGAAATCTTTCTTAAATCTTTGCAATTTTTTTTGACATATTTTTAATCTGCATGAAATCTTAGAAATCTTTGAGAAATCATTGAAATCCTTGTGCAGTTTTTGAAATCCATCTGAAATATTTGGGAAATATTTATAAATATATTGGTAATATTTTTAAATTATTGAAATCATTGAAATCTATGTGAAATCTTCGTGAAACTTTTCAGAAAGCTTCAAAAATCTTTGTAAAATATTTCTGGAATCAAGGCAATCTTTTTGAAATATTTGAGATCTGTATGAAATCTTAGAAATCTTTGGAAAATCATTAAAATCCTTGTGAAATGTATTTGAAAGTCAATTAAGTCTTTGTGAAATTTTTTCAATCTATCGAAAATCTTTTAAATCTATCTAAAGTCTTTGCAAAATATTTGCACAATCTTTGGGTAATCATCAAAATATTTGTGCAATCTTTAAATATCTTTGTGAAATAATTAAAGTCTTTGTGAAATCTTGTGAATGTTTCCGAAATCTTTGCGAAATGAATAAAATCTTTTCTAAATCTTTGGGAAATCATTAAAATCCTTGTGAAATGTTTCTGAAAGCTTTATAGATCTTTGAGACTTATTAAAAATATTTATTAATATTTGCAAAATTATTCAAATCTTCGGTAAATTATTAAAATCTTTGTGAAATCTTTCTAAAATTTTTGCAATCTTCGCGAAATATTCGAAATCTGTATAAAATCTTAGAAATCTTTGTAAAATATTTTTAATCGATCTGAAATCTTTGCTAAACTTTTGGAATCTTTGGTAAATCATTAAAATCTATGTGTAATCTTTGAAATTTAACGGAAATTGTGGTGTAAGTTTTTTGAAATATTTTTAATCTATCCGATATCCTTACGAAACATTTGTGAAATTTTTTCAATCTTTGACAAATAATTAAAATATTTTTGAAATATTTGGTAATATTTGTGGAATTATTCAAATCTTTGCAGAATTTTTTGAAAATTATTCAGGTCTTCGTGAAAACTTTTAAATCTATCCAAAATCATTAAGATGTATCCAAAATCATTCAAATCTATCCGAAATCTTTTAAATTGTCCATAATGTTTTAAATCTGTTGAAAATCTTTGCTCAATATTTGAAATCTTTGTGAAATACTTGTGAAATTTTAGCAAATCTTTGAAGTCTTTGTAAAATCTTTGAAATGTGTCTGAAATCTTTGAGAAGTCATTGGAATCTTTGTATAGTCTTTGAAATCTTTAAGAAATTTCAGGCAATATGAATTTTATACCTGTATTTATTATTCCTTAATAAGACTAACCCATTTTCAGATCGACCAGGGCTATTATCACGGAATTTTTCTGTACGCTAGCCCTGTAATTATTTTGTCAAAAATGCTTGATTCATGAAAAGGACGTCGCTTGTAATTTCTAATTATAAAAATTTCATAAAAAAAACACTAAAAAAAATATTCTTTTTTGAAAATAAAAAAATTTTAGCATAATATAAAACTCCGATCGTCACGGGGACAAATAGGTGATTTTACAGGATTTCCAGTAAGTAGTTTTACATCATTTACGGATATTTACTGTGAAGTTTATAAAATTTTTCGTTTAGGTTTTGATTTTGAAGAAATAATTTTGCAAGAAATTTTAGAGTGAATTTTACAGTAATTAGTAAATATACGTAAATATTTAGTAGGTATAAATGAATATTCTGTCAAGTTTACAAATAATTCTGTGCATGGAATCGAAAAGTTCATTTTATGAACCAAAAAAATTTGTTTGATACGCTATGTTGTACCTATATGTATAATATTATTGACTAAAAGCAACTAACACTATACCAGAGTGCTACTATCTACAAATAACCTTCTCAAACAAATTTAAAGTTTATTCAAATCTTTGAATATATTTAAATGAAAATTTAAATACTAAATGAATTTAATGAAACTACTACAATTTTTTCATTTTCATCATAATAAGAAGGTACTGTTTTTATGTAAAGCTGACTGCCGTGGATTTCTTTAAATCTCCATGTTTCGAGACCAGCTGAATCCGAAAAAACTGATTTTACAATGGTGTCTGTCGTTGTCTCGTCGTATCGTTGTCGTCTATATACCGGATAACTTTTGAAAGATTAGTCGGATTGGGTTGTGCCTTAGCACACAGTTTAAGAAACGAAAAAAAGATCAAGTTCGTTAAACAGATATTTTTGTGATAAAAATTCATAAAGTAAGAGCATTTTCAAAATTTTTAGACCATTTTTTTCAAGTTTAAAAATTTTATGTACGGTTACTTGTAGTATTCGAAAGTTTGAACAATTTATTTTCAAGACTTTTTTCGATAAAAAAAAAGTACCAGAGTTATAGCATTTTCAAAATCCAAAAAGCAAATAAAAATGAACATTTTAAGCCAAGCAACTTACGATATGAAAAAAAGTCAAGAAAAGAAAAACGTTAATTTTTAGAAGCATTATAAGATTATCATAACAAATTTTCTAATATTCTTGAGAAATTAAAAATTTAAATTTTGTTCGCACAAAAAGTAAAAAAAAATCAAAAAGTCCTATTTTGCCGTCAAACAATGGAAGATACAAATAATAAGAAGTTAATTGAAGTTAAGTTGGTTATTTAACCAAAATTTCATATTCAAAAAAGATCTACAAATTTGTTATTCGTCATTTTTTTATAAGACATGTAGTTTTTGTTTTATTCGTGAAAAATTTAAAATGAAAAAAATTTAATTTTTTGACCCATGACACAAGCTACGAAAAAATTAGACAAAAGTTGTTCACCCAAAAAACATCTACAAATTTTTTTTAGTAATTTTTTGATGGAATGCGTAAATTTTGTTTCATTTGTGAAAAAACAACATTAAAATAAGAAAGTTGAATTTTTTGACAAACGACATAATCTACGAAACAATTTCTTTTAAAGAAAAGTTGTTTATCGAAACAAGAGCGAATAATTTGTTATTAATTATTTTTTTATAAAAAGCGCAGTTTTGGTTTTATTCGTAAAAAATAAAATGAAACAATCAAATATTTGGAAAAACGAAACAAGGTATAAAAAAATGAAGAAAGAAAAGTCGCTTATTTAAAAAATAGCTGTAACTTTGTCATCAATTAGTTTTGAATAGGAAGCGTAGTTTTTGCTTTAATCGTAAAAAATAACATTAAAAATAAAAAATGATTGTGGAAAATTAGATGACAAATAAAAAAATTAAATTTTTGGAAAAACGACACAAGCTACGAAAAAAAATAATTTGGCAAAATTTTTTCACCCAAGAAATATCTAATAATTTGTTATTAATCATTTTGTGAAAAATTTTCAAATAATTTTTTTAACAAACTATAAACAAATACCTAGCGTTAACACTTACAATCAGAAAAAAGAAACTTTTTTTCTCAATTTTTTAAAAATTATGTCGCCAGTAACGTTCCTTCATGAAATTTTGTTCTCCGATATTTTTTTATTAATTTTGAGAACCAATTCTAGGCATTTCTCTGTAGAATTTGTTAGAAAAGTATTTGAAAATTTTAGGATGACAAATTTTCATAATTGAGCATCACTGATGACATTATTTAAGAGAAATTCGTGAAAAAAAAGGATTCTTTCTGTCTTTAAATGTCCACACCGGATATTTTTTTATAATTTGTTTATGGATTATTAAAATATATCAAATTACAATTTTTCATTCTTGAACATCACTGAAAACATAATTTGAAAAAAATTAAGAGAAAGCACTATTTTTTTTTGCATTCAAATGTCCACACTAGGCATTTGTTTATAAAATTATTATGGAATATCGGATTATAAATTTTTATCATGAAACATCTCTGACCACGCAGTTTTAACAAAATTAGGAGAAAAGGTTTTTTGTCTCTACCTTTAAATGTCCACGCTAGGAATTTCTTTATGTAATTTGTTTATAAAATAATGAAAAATAATGTGTGATGAATTTTCTTGATCAAGTATCATTTTGTTAATGAAAGCAAGTAATTTGAACGCATAAATGTACTTTGAAAAAGAAAATTCCATGATGCAGACTTTTGTTAACTTAATTTATTAGTAACAATAATTTTACTAGATAATAATTTATCGCTTTGAAACAGCCCTACCCATCCAGCTCAGCGATGCTTAACGTAGGAAAAAAGTTTTCACATCAATAAAAAAAAAATCTAAAAAAATCGTTTTTTTTCACTATCTGCATTAACATATATGTTAATAAATAATAAAAAATTGGGCTAAGTAAATCTCTTCAAAACTAAATGCCAAATTTGTATGTAACAAAAAAACCGAAATCGGTCCAGAATTTCCTTCTACAAGTTATTTTGAACCTCGTTTTTTTATTTCATCCCACTGTGAGGCGGACTAATACTCTCTGTTACTACTGGCAGCCGCAGTAGAAATGTGTTGTTGTTGTCAGCCGCGGGCTTACCCAACGTAGTGGAATAATAGAATTGAGAGCAAATACGTCAAGAAATTTAGGAGAGATAAAAATTCTTCACATTATTTTATTTTATTATATATATGTGTATATTATAATTTGTGAGTATTTGAAATTGAAAAACAATTTTGCTGAACATTGGCTTCAACTATGCTTGGCATGACTCCATTTCAAAAATGACTTTAACCTCTTAAACTACCTGTAAGTGACTTTGTCTGACTTCATGTGACTATCTTCAATTAATAAAATCACTGCACGTCACTTTAAGTCAGTTTAGAGCCTTCTTTTAAATTCAGGTGATCTTGCATTAATTTAGGTGACCTATGGTGACTTTGCGTGACTTTAATTGATTTCACATTGATTTTAACGGATTTCAGAGACTTCAAGTAAGTTTAAATGACTTTAACTGTATTCTTCTTACTTTAAAGGAGTTTAGTGACTTGGATTGACTTCAAGTGACTGCGTACATTCAAATTGCTTGTAACTTTAATTGGCTTGACATGATTTTAACAGACTTCAGTGACTTCAAATATTTGTAGCTTATGACTTCATGTAGTTTTAGATAACTGCACTTGACTATGAGATTTTGAGGGACTTAGTGCTACATCAAGTCAGTTCAGTATACTTTTTCCTGTTTTAGGTAATGCTTTTCAAGTTAGGAATATCAGAACTGTGACCTATGTTATTGATTTCAATGAAAGTAAGCGAAGTTGTAGTGTTGAATGGGTAATATTTTATGACAGAAGGAATTTTGGAACTCAAAGAAAATTCTGTGAGTTACACCATTTTGAAATTTGAGGTCAACTTTATGTTAAACTGTAATATTTCCAAAATTTTTTTTTGGATTCCAAAAAAACTTATGAGTATATTGAAAAACAAAATGCAGTAATATATAAATTTTTGAAAAATTTTCACAAAAAAACTGTAAAAATTTATTTGATTCGATTTTTGACGGAAAACGCATTTTTTCAATTTTTATTTTAAAATCATATTTCTTGTTCTTTCATCTTTTGTTAACAAAAATCAATTAACACTCATCTGGTTCACCAGTTATAAATATTTAATGAGCAGCAGCCCAGTCGAATGCTTGTGCTGCCTAGTATGTGCTGTAAAAATAATCCACAGACTGTAATTCTTAATGTATTTGGAAGTTTGTTTAGATATTATTTGCACTTAATTTGTAATAAAATTATCAAAGACGATTATAAAATTTCTTCATGTCCAATAATATATAAACAAGTACAGCGGGAAAATTAGCCGTTCAGCAATATAATTTTTTATCTCTAAACAAATTACTTTAAAATACTCGTTGTGTATCAAAAATAATAAAGATAGATTTTTTTTAAGGTAAGGATATTATTTAACACTTTAATTTATATTTATAAACTTTTTTTTTGAAATTTGTTTGTTATATACATATTGTAACCCTCTAAAAATTACTCAGGTATTTTTTTAGAAGTAAACTAGTTTTCACTCAATCTGAGTTCATGAAGCGTGTTAATAATAAAAAAAGGGGTCTCCTGGAGAAAAAAGAATAAGATTCTTATTACATCGTAATAATTGCGATTTATTTGGTAAATCCTGAGCTGACTTATATTTTACATTTCATACTCTAATTTTACGACAATTCCATTATTTTCATATGCACATAAGGCATAGAAGTCTCTTATTTTTTTAATACATGTAATAAAACAACATCTAGAGAACAAGTCTATAAGATAGAAAGATTATATTCGTGTAAAATTATATACTGAGCTATTCACAATGATAAGCAAAAGATTCCTTATTGGGTAGATTTAATGCGAAAATTCTTAAGAATAATACGTCCCGTACACGGACTTTTATTTTAATTTCAGGTTCAGTGACCTTTAAAGTACCTGACTCGCAGGATACTACACCTGTGCGGTACAAAAGTGGGAGCAGGGTGCCTTGACGCAATAAACCCTTATAATAAGCTGATAATCTAATAGACAGTTTAATCCTGTGAGTATCCTTTATTTACTTGGATTACTAATTATTTTATGACCTGTCCATCAGACGAGGCCTCTAAACTTTCTAGGGTGCTATTCGAGCACGTACCGAGCCACTACGGGGCTGAGATAAAACCTGGTATTTAGGTGGCGCTTTTATCATAGCGAGTCCCAACCCAGGGAAACTCAAAAAAACGATTGCTCGTGAGATGAGAATGGCTCGACAAACTTTAAAATATTAATAGGGCAAGGGCTTAAAGGTCCCTTTTGAAGAAGAGAAATATTCCTTCCTCTGTCAACCACGTCTAAGGATTTTCGTACCCAGGTCAGACAATATAGATTCTCCGCCTTGATATAAATCGCCTAAATGACGGTTGGCTGATGATATATTATGTCTTCAATTCTGTAGACCAAATTGAGAATTATTATTCTCTATTTTTACTTTTTTCTATGATCGAGGCTTTTTGCCTGAAATATCTCATGGATAAAATTTTATTAGTGGATCACTGCCATAAAATCAAATTTATATAATTTTAGATACTCACGAACATCCGTAAAATCTAAAAATCACAAGACTGAAGGAGCAAAAGATCGCTAGTAAAAGAGACTGTTTGTCTGGACAGTTCTCAGTGAAAATAGTCACTGAGTCTCTCCTCAAACGAACCGATCTTGAAAAGGAGTTTAGCGTCCACTTTAAAGAGGAGATTGTGGGACAAGAAGAGAGGAGAGAGCCTAAAGTCTTCTCCAAAGGGTTCCCCCTTGGCGATCTCTGCTTTTCAGCAGAGAGATCTAGACATT
>JAUELO010000351.1:899118-912293 GCA_032357855.1 Amphibolips quercusostensackenii
TTTTGGATAAAAAATTTAAAAAGTGAGCACGTTCTGAAAATGTTTAAGACGTACATATGAATAGGTCAAAAAATTATCATTTTTATAATTTTACAACGTCGATAGATTCTCTGATTTTTCGGTTTTTCGAAAATACCCACACCGATTTTCGGGCTGTAACCCTCAACCTTAAAAAGCAGCCCATCTGTACCACGTACATATGACTATGTACAAAAATGATCTTTTTCATAATTTTACGACGTGGATAGATTTTTTGATTTTTTGGCGCCTTGAAAATACCTACCCTGATTGTCGAACTGCAACCCTTAACTTTAAGAAACAACTCCTCTGTACCACGCACATATGACTATGTCAAAAAATTATCATTTTTATAATTTTACAACGTAGATAGGTTTTCTGACCTTTAAACTTCTCGAAAATACACACACCGATTTTTGGGCTGCAACCATTAACCTTAAAAAGCAGTCCCTCTGTACCACGTACATATGACTATGTCAAAAAATTATCATTTTTATAATTTTGCAACGTGAATAGATTCTCTGATTTTTAAGCGCCTTATAAATACATACCCCGATTTTTGAACTGCAACCCTCAACCTTAAAAAGCAACCCCTCGGTCAGAGAATCTATCCAAGTTGTAAAATTATAAAAATGATAATTTTTTGACATAGTCATATGTACGTGGTACAGAGGGGCTGCTTTTTAAGGTTAAGGGTTGCAGTTCAACAATCAGGGTAGGTATTTTCAAGGCGCCCAAAAATCAAAAAATCTATCCACGTCGTAAAATTACGGAGAAGATCATTTTTGACATAGTCATATGTACGTCGTAAAAAGGGGTTGCTTTTTAAGGTTGAGGGTTGCAGTTTAAGAATCGAGGTGGGTATTTTTGAGGTGCTCAAAAATTAGAGAATCTATCCACGTTGTGAAATAAAATAAATGATAATTTTTTGACATAGTCATAAGTTCGTGGTACCGAGGGGTTGTGTTTTAAGGTTAATGGTTGCAATTAAAAAATCCGGGTTGGTATTTTTAAGGAGTCCAAAATCAGAAAATCTATCCACGTCGAAATATTTAAAAAATGATTATTTTTTGACATAGTCATATGTACGTGGTACCGATGGGTTGTTTTTTAAGGTTGAGGGTTGCAGTTAGAAAATCGGGTGGGTATTTTTAAGGAGTCAAAAAAACAGAGAATCTATCCAAGTTGTAATATTTCAAAAATAAATACTTTTGTGCATATTCATATGTACGTTGTACCGACGGGTTGTTTTTTAAGCTTAAGGGTTGCATATAAAAAATCAAAGTGGGTATTTTCGAGGAGTCCAAAAATCAGAGAATCTATCTACGTTGTGAAATTATGAAGATAATTATTTTTGACATAGTCGTATGTACGTAGTACAAAGGGGTTGCTTTTTAAGATTAAGGGTTGCAGTTCAAAAATCGGGGTGGGTATTTTCGACAAGTTTTAAAATCAGAGAATCTATTCACTTTGTGAAATTATAAAAATGATAATTTTTTGACATAGTCATATATACGTAGTACCGAGGGGTCGCTTTTTAAGGTTAAGAATTGCAGTTAAAAAGTCGGGATAGGTGTTTTTGAGAAGCCCAAAAATCAGAAAATCTATCCACGTTGTGAAATCAGAAAAATTATAATTTTTTGACATAGTCATATGCACGTGGTACCGAGGGGTTGTTTTTAAGGTTAAGGGTTGCAGTTTAAAAACCAGTGTGGGTATTTTTAAGGAGTCCAAAAATCAGAGAATCTATTTACGTTGTAATAGTTCAAAAATGATTATTTTTGTACATAGTCATATGTGCGTGGTACCGAGGGGTTGATTTTTAAGGTTGAGGGTTGCAGTTCAAAAATCGGGATGGGTATTTTCGAAAAACCCAAAAATCAGAAAATCTATCCACGTTCTAAAATTATAAAAATGATAATTTTTTGACAGCCATATGTACGTGCTACCGAGGGGTTGCTTTTTAAGTTTAAGGGTTGCAGCCAGAAAATCGGTGTGGGTATTTTCCAGAAGCTTAAAAATCAGAGAATCTATCCACGTTGTAAAATTATGAAAATGATTACTTTTGACATAGTCATATGTGCGTGGTACCGAGGGGTTGCTTTTTAAGGTTAAGGGTTGCAGCCCGAAAATCGGTATAGGCATTTTCGAAAAGCTCAAAAATCAGAGAATCTATCCAAATTGTAACATTCCAAAAATGTTTATTTTTTGACAATGTCATATGTGCGTGGTACAGAGGGGTTGCTTTTCAGGCTTAAGGGCTGATTTTACAAAAGTGTTCTATATTACATTGAAAAGCAAAAAAATAGCAAAAAAATACAATCTAGTCATTTTTTTAATACTTTTTTTAAATACTTTTTTCATTACAGGGGAAAATTATTTAAAGTAAAGGTTGATTCTACGAAAGCGATTCATAGCACATTGTAAAGCAAAAAATAGCAAAAAAATCTAACCTAGTGATTTGTTTAAATTTATTAATTTTCGTAGAGGGCGCCGCTGAGTTGACGGTAAGCTAGCGCCGCCCTGTTATCTCGAAAACTAATAGAGCCAAAAAAAATTTATTTTCGGCAAAAAATAGCAAAAAAATATGCATTATATTACATTTTGTTTTTCGTTAGTGGCGCCGCTGAGTTGTCTGACCTTATAAAATCGTATTACAAGCTCCTCGTGGTGAACTCTGAAACTATAATTTTCATAGGCCAACTGCAGACGATTCTTATTCAAATACTTTATATACATAGAATACTCACATTCTTTTACGACTTTTTTTCGTGAATATTTTTCAACTGTTTTGTTTGATATATCACGTTATATCACAGCAATCGTAATTTCACTACAGGGTAACGTTCAAAAATGCGCATTTGTTATTATGTCCATCGTCAATACAAATCAATCAGTTTATAAGAAGAATTATGAAATGACGAAAAGGTTCTCAGGAGCAGATTAAAGAGGTGGAAGAAATTATCAAAAACGAAGATTGAACGGTTAGATTCAATATTGGTGTATTTGAATTTTCAGAAGTTTGTTTTTTGTTTTTCATAATGTTATGAACACAAGAAATGAAAAATAAGTGATTCCTTAAAATACAAGTGCATAATTTTTTCAGCGGACCACTTAATTAAACTAATAAAGTGTCAATCGAACAGTGGAGTTCGATGTGCTCGGCTGGAGTTGAAGCAGACACCTCCAGCTTTGTTTTGGAAAAAATTGGACGTGTAACTCTAAAACATAACCTCAAAAAAATATTTTCAAAATTTGAAAGCATTTTTTGAACCCTATTTTTTATCCAAAAAAATATAAACTTTTTTCAGAAAGTAGTCTTTTTGATTAACACAACATATATTTTGTTCGGCAGAATCAGTTCAGCTGTTTCAAGAACAACCCATTTTTTGATTCAACTGCCCTCTCTATATCTCCCAAAAAAATTAAATGTGAAATTTTAAATTCGCAGGATTTCACATTTACATAGATGTCAATATATGTGGCCAATATAGCCTTGATAGGTGCGGGGGCCATTTTTACATGCTTATCCCCCTAGGCCCAATTCATTGTCACAAGCAATAATTTAAGTGTTCGAATCAACGTTTCGACTTGTACTTATACTATCCATGTTTATAAGTCAAATAACATATCAGTTTTTACAAGATACCACAGTTTAAAAAAATTACACTTTTAGCAAAAACTTTTGCTATTATAATAAATCACTGATCAAGCAGCGATTTCAGCTGTTTAACATTTTTTTGCATTAAAAAAATTTTAACCTACATATCCACGTCTATTAAACGTAATTTTAAATTCTGTTCAAACATTGTTTGATTTAATTCACTCTTTAACACATTTAATTTGAAAAATTTTAATCAAGGAAAAGAGAATTTTTTCTGGAATATTTAGCAATAATTTAATTTTTATTTAAAATAAGCAATTAAAATCAAATATTAAAAAATAGCAAATTTAGCAAAAAAGCTGAACCCCATAAAGTAAGTCTTTTCATTTTGTTTGTATTTATAATAATTATATGGTGCTCATTTTGCGAGCACTTTGATTACCGTCAACAAATGCATTTGCTTTCTCATAGAGGAAACAGTAGTGATTTTCTGAATAATATACAAACTAGAGTTTAATTTAGATCAATTAAAAATATAAATGTACAAAAAATACAAAATAACAAACAAATTTAAAATACAATGACAAATCAGACAAATCAAATTTTGTATTTGAAATGGTAATTTTTCGATCTGGAAAAGTAAAGGGGGAAATTCTGTTGCACCCTATACCTTTCCCAGCTTTATTATTTTCTTGCAAAAATTGTTAGAATTATTTTATTTGAAAATTTATCATCAAAAAGTACTTTCTATTCTTGGATCAACTCTGAATTATGTTGATGAATATAGTTTTTGCGTTCAAAACAGGTGTTCCAAATATTATGAATCAGCATAAGTTCCTTACTCTTTAATAAAGTCTATCAATATTATAGGTCAATTAATTCGTCTAGAGTTAACACATCTTTTGTATTCTTGCATCAACTTAAAATTATGAAAATAAGAAGAGTTTTACTATAAAAATTAATTTTTAATATAATATAAATGACCATAAATTCCTTTTTCTTTGATCAAATGTATTAATATGATAGGTTAATCGATTCGTCTCGAACTAGAGAACCTTTTATATTATTGCATCTACTTTGAATCATGTTGATGAAAAAAGCTTAAGTATGAAAAACCGATTGGAATTAATATAAAGTGCAAAAAAATGCAATGAATATTTTTAGGTATCGTTCGGTCAGTTTCTAGTAGGAGGCAAAACTAAACAATTTTAAACTGATTTATTTTAAATAGAAAGCCTCTGAACATTAATATTTCAGAGTGTTGAATTTAAACTTTGAACGTTACAATTTTGATAGTTATATTTAACTAATTTTGCTTCCTAATACAGTAAGCTTTGTAATGGTATCATTTTTGAACAAATTTTAATTTCTTTAATTACACGTTCCCTAATTTAAAAACGTCTAATATAATGTTCTAAGCAATTGTCTGAATGTGTGTGTGTCAGTGCGAATGTCACATTTTTTTTGTGAACACGATAACTTAAAAACGCTTGCAGTTAATTCATGAAATTCAGAGGGCTTATTTTAACTACTAATGTCTTGAAGCTGACAAAAGGGTTTTTAAAAATATTCATTGCATTCTTTCAACACTTTTTTATATTTCAAAAATAGGGTTTTTATAGTAAAATTCTTTTCATTAACATAATTCAAAGTTGATACAAGAACGGAAAAGATTTCTGGATTCGAGGCACAACGATTTATTTATAATATTTAAAACATTTATTTTGAACCGAAATACTTTCTTCCAACATAATTCAACGTTAATGTATGAATAGAAAGTACTTTTTGATTCTAAATTTTTAAATAAAATAATTTGGCAATTTTTGTAAAAAAATTATAAAGCTAGAAAAGAGGTACTGTGCGACAGAACTTTCCCCTTCCCTTTTCCAGGTCAAAAAACTACTATTTTAAATACAACATTTGATTTGTCTGATTATTTATTGTATTTAAAAAAATTTGCATTTTTTTGTAATCGTGTAAATTTCTATTTTTGAGCTGATAAAAATGAAAATTTAAATTTGGCTATTATTTAAAAAACACTAATGCTTTCTCTATGAGGAAGCAAATACATTTGCTAATTGAAAACAAAGTGCTCGGGAAATAAATACCATATAAATATAAATACAAACAAAGTGGAAGCACTTCAATTCGAATTCACTGCTAGTTTAAAACGTAAGTGAAATTATCGAATTTTGATCTATAAATAACAATCGAACAACAGGTCACGCCCATTCCGCCATCTTTACGTGACGTAGCACGCCTTCAAAAGCTTGTGAATAAGCCGGCAATTCACGTTTTTTTATAAAAATGGAAATGAAACAGCGCTACCATTAATATTTTGTGCTTAAATGTGAAAACACTTTCGTGAAAAATCCATGCAAATTATTTATATCTATACCCAAAGGTGAGGAACGAAAAAAATGGTACAAAATTTTTTGGCCTGACATGTGCTCTACATCATTCATATCAACAGTATATTGTTGCAAAGATCATTTCAACGATGAGGAAATATATATATATATATATATATATATATAAATATATTTTTTCTTTAATATAATTTTCTTTTTATAACATAAAACTCGTAATTGACAGTTGTTTAACGGTGTTATATACAATAATAATAAAAAGGTTAAACAACCACCGCATGGTACCACTAGGAGCAGCTGCCATCTATGAAAACGACACCAGCTCCCAGTAGAACCGCGATAAATCACACCCATGGCCACGTCTCACGGCCGAGATATATATATGGGATGCCGGGATGTATATAAGCTCTGGCCTCGCGAAATCAAATTTTTTATTTGAGTAACAAGTATTATAAAATTTAGTATTCATATAAGTAATTATAAATCGTATAATTATAAATTTTATAACAATTTTATAGAAGTATTTTCTAGATGCAATATTGCCAAATGCCAATACTGCATATATGTTTCGATTTGCCTACGGCATTTGGCATCCAGAATTAATAAATTAAATATATGAAAATAAATGCTTTAAATTAATTATTGAGATTGTTTTTATCAAACTTAACATGTATTTAGCTTCAGCTTTGAAAGCGCGTGACGCCACGTCACGTGTTACAAGCCATGAGGGCGCCACATTTTTCGTTTAAAAAATCGACATTTCCGGTTGATATTTTGTCGCTTTTTCATGAATTATCATAAATTATTGAATAAACAAAATTATGTTTTAATTTCACATTTTCACTCTGTGGGAGACAAAGTTTATGAAAAACTTAACTACAAGGCAAACAAAATTTTTGTTTAATCACCCTATTATTGATTTTGGAAAAAATTTGAAATAGCTTAGGAGATATTTATGATTTTTAAAAAGATAAAAAAATTAATGGTTTTAAAATGAAATTTAGAAGATTTTTAAGCGTCTTTAAAGGTTTTATTAAAATAAAAAAATGTTCTTAAGATTGCTGAGAAATTTAAAAAAAAAAATTTTGATATTGAAGGAAATTAAAAAAGATTTTTAAAAAAATTTTGATCAGTACATAACAATTAAGAAATTAATTTTTTTTATAAATCAAGTAAATTTACAATATATATTCAAAAGTTTCGAGAAGAGTACAAAATAATTTAAAACTTGAAACGATTTTGAAACATTTAAAACAAAATGTAGATCTTTGAAGAATTAAAAATTTCTTCAATAGATTCCTGGAAAATTTTTAAATGATTTGGATTAAAAAAATTTCAATAGAATATTCAAAAAGATTTCAAAGCAAACTATGATGTGTAATAATTCAATAATTGAAGCATAAAATTGCTTGAAATTATATAATTTTGGAAATTTGTAAATTTTCTGATTTACTTAAAGCATCTATTTTATACGCGTAAATTATTAAGCGTTTAAATAAAAAAATTTTGAGCTTTAATTTTAAAAGTTTCAAATTCAAAATTATTCCACTTTGAGAGTTTTAATTTGCAGTTCAGTTTTCATAACTTCAAATTGAAAATTTTTCATCTTCAAAAATTGGAATCTTTTAATTTCAATAACCGTGATCAATTCTTTCTAAATTGTTAAATTTTTATTTAGAGTCAAAAAGTTGTTGTTTAACCAACCTCGGATGGCAAATATTAAGAATATTGCAAGAACATAATTTTAAATGACACATATAGTGTCTAATCAATTGCTACATATTTGAAGAAATAAACTTTAAACGTAAGATTTTTCGTTGGTTAATAACGATTATTTTTATTGTCTTTTAATATTTTACTATTTTTTTAAAGTATAAACATAGTTTTTTTTGTTATAGCGATCATGTACATATCTTAACTTCAAATTATCTAATTGCAATATTCTAAATATTTATCATCCTAGGTTGAAAAAGAACAACTTTTAGACTGCAAAACCAGTAAATTCTTGTAGATTATTGTAGTTGTAAATTCTTGTAGTTATACTTTTTTTTTAATTCTTGTAGGAAATTAATACTACAATAAAATACAGCAATAAATAATAAAAATACAAAAAAAGTACAAAATTCGTCCCACTTATAGAAGAAATGTGTACTTTTCTGTAATTTGGTTGTAATGAATTGCATTTATTTGTAAATTCCTTGAAAAATGGTGTAATTTTATTGGTACTTTTTGGAAAAAATTGTCCACCATGGAAGATAATCTGCTGCCTTTTTAAACAGAAGTACAATCGTTTTCTCATCATAAGCCGCCAATAATTAGGCCAATGTGATTCAATTTCTACAAATCGTTCGAACTATTGCAGGAAATGTTCCATCCGAAGTTCCGGAAGTGCAGGGGAAAAAACAACGCGCAGAGAATGGTCAACTTGCTGACTACTAGGGACGGGCCATCGTGCCCTGGAGCAATTTCCGTCCTGGAATTGAAATGTTATTACGTTAGAGACACATTCCGGTTTCCCTTTCCTCTACAACCATTGGGGCAAATTCGAATGAAGCAAATTTACGGGTCCGGACAAAAACGGGTATTCAAGAGCTGGCAGTAACAAAACAAATGCGGAAGTAGTGAAAAGTAGAGTTTTCCATCATAACCTCAAACTGCGCACAATAATTTCAAATAAAATAAATATAAATAATAGTTTTTTAAAACAAATGATTATAATAGAAAGCAAATATGACTGAAGTTTGAAACCAAAACAACTTCCAATGTATTCAAATATGTTTTATTAAAGCCACATCTATTTGAGACGAGCTAAACAGGGACAACTGAAGACGATAACCAAAGAACTAAAGATTTAAGTACATGCTCTTTTTCAAATAATTGATATAACAGACAGTATAAAAAACGTTTATTAAAAATATTTCACCAGTTACTGATAAATTATACAACATGGTAATAAAGATTTCTAACATATAAAACAATACGATTTGTTATATTTTTAGGGACCCACATCAGGGCCCGGGCTCAATACCGTATCATCAACAATATAATTGATAAACAAATTTTTGTTTTTAAAGTAACAAAAATGTTTTCTTAATTTTAACCATTGTTATCTGACATACCAAAAGATCAACCTAACATTTTTTACGCAAGAAAATTATTTTTGACTACAATTTTATTTTTAAACACATTTTTTTTCAAACCTATTAAAAATGTATTGGAATGTTTTAAAATATGCTAAACGATTTCAAATTCTTCGTCATCTTTCAAAATCCCTAAAAAGTCCTTAAAGCTGTAACAAATTTCTTGGACTTTTTGCAAATACTCTCAAATATTTCAAATCCTTTGTAATCCCTTAAAATGACTGACATCTATTAAAAATTCATTAAAATATTTTAAAATACCCTAAAATATTTCAATTTCTTTGGCATCTTTTGATAGCACTTGAAACATTTTAAAGCACCTGAAAATTCCTTGGAATTTATAAATATACCATTAAATCTTTCAAATTTTCTAAAAGGATTCAATAGAACTAAAGGTGAATTCAAAAGAATTCAGCGGACTTCAAAATAATTCAAGGTGAATTGAAGAAAATTTAAAAGACTTCATTCTTTCTTCCTTAATGAATTCAAATTTAAAACGTTACTATTTTGAATTTTAGTTCTTTCGAATTTAAGATTGAACCATTTTTAATTAGTTACGTAATCACATTTCTCATTCAAATCAAATATCCTGCAATATGCAACCAAGTTCTACTACGTCCGTATGAAGAATCAAGTAACGGTTATTCTGTATAGAAAATCAGGTATGACATGCTCTGTATATATCATTAAGTCTATATTTTGACAGTTGGATTTTTGCAATAACGTAAGCAGGCACACCGTGCTTCAGTGAGTATAATAAAAATTAAGTCAATTCTATACAATATTTAATATTGCCGTTAGAAATGGACTTGATTCCATATACAGAGCAACTCTAACCTGATTTTTAATACTAAATAACCTAACTTGATTCTTCATACAAAGTTACCTGAACTTGATTTTATGTTGCCTAAAGCAGTCCATACATGGTTTCATTTCAAAAGATTCACATTTTATATTGGTGTTTCCTGAGTGTTTAACCATCAAATTTGTTACTTTTTTAAGGTTTCTATTTGCAAATTTGACATTTTTCAAGAATGCATGAATCAGTTTAATTATGAATTTCAAAAAGTGGGTGCATTGTTGAATTCAAAAACTTTATTTGTAAATTTTCTGCCTTTAATATTTCTTGAGGAATTAAGATTTAATTAATTTGAACTTGAAAGCTTATAATCGTCATTTCTGAAAGAAATTGAAACTATTTAATTACAAAATTTTAAACATTTGAAAGAGTTCCAATTTTTTACGTTCTAGAAGGAAAATATAAGATTAATCGCTATTATTTTTATAAGTAGGTAAAAACAGATTTTCGTGCTGGCATATGTGGAAATTAACAAACAAATTTAAAGAAATAATCTTCCTTTGATAAATAATGATTTATTTTCTTTACCCTGCAGAATTGATGCGCCGTTTTGTTTGTAAGGAGGTGAAATGAAGGACGCTCTAAATCACTCGAGTCGCCATTATTTGCAAGCTCAGATGTTTCTCTTCTCCTGTGCCGACATTATGGATCTCGATCCCCAGTACATGCCAAATTACGCGAGGTAATTCCGTTCAGAGGCATTAATTAGCTTCCGATTCCCTCTGCTATTAATCCTCTGCCTACCCTCAACAACTCTTAGCCACTAAAGAAATTCACACGCGTGGCTACCTAGACGTTAATTGAGTTGAAAATACTAATTTAGTTACTTTATCTTATTTATTTTTGAAGTTGACTATTGAATAACATTACCTAGAATGTATGCAAACATAATTCAATTAATCAACAAACAACAACCAACAAAGAGTGTTCTAAATTTTGCCGAAAACTTGGCCATTCATGTTCGAAAACTATTGTTGCGTTTCGAAAAGTTTATGGCGATGAGTCTACGGGTAATATTTGAATCAAAAAGTGGTTTAGGCGATTTAAAAGTAGTCTTACTTCAGTGGAAAGCGACCCTCGCTCTGGCTGACCCTTAATTTGAATCCGCCTAAAATTATTTTTGTTGAGATATCGTTGTGAAATGTTAAGGGGTTGTTACCTGACTTCTAGACTGCCTTTAAAAAAATTCTGGGTGTAGTGCAGCTTTTACTTTCCGAGACAAAGGGCGTACCATATATGGTAATGTGGGCGGATGCTCAAAGAACGGCAGCAAACGCAATTTTCGTTTTACGTGTGAAGCGTGCCATATATTGTACTGTGGGCGGATTCGGGTCAAGGATCAGGGTTGATTTTTAAAAATAATTTTTGACTATTTTGGGGTTCAAAAAAATAAACCGTAATTCGGATATGCTTAGATTTGGGCTGGGAGCGTAAGTTATTTTAAGAATATTTTTTGGGAGACAGTGGTTGCTTTTTAGAAATTATTTTTTTTAGTTTTGGTGAGTCCAAAAAAGGCGAAAATTCTGATATACTTACGTTTAGTTTTAGTGCATATTATATTTTGAGGATAGTTTTTAGGAGATAGGGGTTGTTTTTTTAAATTAATTGTTGCATTTTTGGAGAGCCTGAAAGAGACCGAAATTCCGGCATTTAGATTTCTTTTATTTTTAAATTTTTTGAAGTGGAGGTGCAGGCTGACAGCTCCTCCACCCCAAAAGTATGTTTTTTTGAGAAAAATAAAAGAGCCCAAAAATCGGTAATGGTGCCCAAGGGAGAGTAAAGAAAAGTCAAAAATTCTGATATGCTTATATTTAGTCTGAGGGCATATTTTATTTTGGGGGTAGTTTTCAGTAGATAGGGGTTTTCAAAAATTAATTTTTGCGCTTTCGGAGAGCCCAAAAAAAGACCAGAATTCTGCCGCTGTTGATTTTTTTAATTTTTCAAATTTTCTGTAGTGAAGGTGCTGGCGATCTCCACCCAAAAGTTGGTTTTTTGAGAAAACTAAAAAAGCCCAAAAATCGTCATCGGTGCCCAAAAAAAGCTCAAAATTCTGATATGCTTACATTTAGTTTAAGTGCATATTTTATTTTAAAGATGGTTTTTAAGAGATAGGGGTTGTTTTCTGAAAATTAATTTTTGCATTTTTGGAGAGCATGCGGAACGCACCTCAATATAGGGACTATTCACGTAAGAGGGATCGGTCAGATTCGCCACTCTTTCCAGATTTGGTGTGTGGGGGCAGGGGGTGACATCTATAAAATTTTAGTTACTTATAATAAAATTAAAATAATGAGTACAAACCTTAATTATTAAATAATTTTTTGCTCGTTAATATAATGACTCTGTTAAAAAATACTATTTTAAAAAAGATTTTTTTTTCTTATTATTTTGATTCAAATTTTAATTTTGAATGTTAAAAAAAATAAAAATAAAATATCCAGGGGTGATACGGTGTGATACAACGTGATACCTTATATGGCTCTATTTCTAGTCAGTTACCTTAATTCGTCGACCACGTCTGACCTTTCGATCTCCAAAAAACTAAAGCGGTAGTCATTTTCGCCAGCTTGCCTCTAAGTTATTCGCATTCCTCTAAAGGGATCATTGTAGATACGATAATTTATAATTTTTTGACAATAATACTACAGAGATTTATTAAAAAACTGATTTTTAGTAATAAACTAATGACATAAGTGAGCATTCACTGTTTTTATACAGATTTGTATGTAAAACTTTTATTTTTGTCTGACTAGAAGTGTTTTTTTTTTGTAATTTTAAGATGGAAAATAATTCTTTTTGAAATAAAACATTCTATAAAGAAATATCTCAATTGGAAATTTTCCTTATGAAAACAACACAGAGAAAACTGTATGGTTGTAACATACATAAATGTGGTTGTTGTAACCACAAAAAGTAGTAAAATACGTCCCAATTACAACTGTGGTTTACACAACTACATAGCTGTTTGTATAAGAGACTAGTTATAAGATCAACACTGTGTGGCTGCCACAAGTATGTACTGTGATTGTCACAACCACACTATGCGATTGGTGCAACCATACACCGTGATTGTCACAACCAAACTGTGTAGTTGCAGTACCCATACACTGTGTTTGCCACAGCCACATAGTAAAGGTTCTCATGAATAGGATGTATCTGTCACAACTAGCATTGCTGATTCAAGA
>JAUELO010000351.1:935841-946147 GCA_032357855.1 Amphibolips quercusostensackenii
CCTCATTAAGGCATATAATTTATCTCCGAGTTTCTATAGTTTTAAAGTTTAATTACTCCAGAAAGAGCACCGGTGGAAATATTGCCTCCGGCAAAGAAGAAAAAGTCCTTTGAAATTTCGTCGTCTGCCCATTAACCCAGATAAAGTTTCTGAATTGCTCACGTAAGCATGTGCTTGCTTTTCATTGGTATGATAACGTCGAAAGCTGCATTGATTAGGAAAAGGAGGAGTAACAGAATGCAAATTTCAATAGAATCGACTAAAGTCTACAAAACTTCATTTCGACATAAGTCAATATTTGATTGAAGTCTGATTACAATTGAACCTTCCATATATTTTTTTTCAATTCAAACATTTTACTCATTTCTAATTCACTTCTGCACTATTTTATTTATTAATAATCTAAATGTTTAAATATATCAAATAAATTGTAAAAACTTTAATTCACCCTTAAAATTTGACTTTTGAACTTGAAGCCCTTCAAATCTATCATTTCAAATTTTTAAAGTCCGTGTAATTTTCTAATGCAATGATAAAGAGCTTGTTTGGAAAACTAATGAAATTTACAAATCGATGAATATTGAATTTCATCCTCAATGGTGCAGGTGAATGAAATGAGGCAATTTGACTGTAATAACAGAAGGAAAGTAGCTTCCAGACTTGACTGCCTTCAGGCTACGTGACTTGAGAAAGTATTTGTACGTAAACTCGGAAAATCGTTTTCCATTGAAATAATAGAAAATCATAATGAAATCGGCTTTAAATTCTTCAGATATCTCAATTATGCATATAATAAAAAATTTAGATTTGCAAAATGAACCAATATATTTTTCAGGAGACTTTTTAAATGTTAAAATGGAATGTATATGGTTTGCAATTTTGTAATTTTTCTGAATTTTCTTTAATGGTTTCTAGAAAATAAATTGAGATTTCGATTTGAAAAGCCAGAATTTCTTTTTTTTCTCTTAGACTAATTAGACTGATACTGATACTTACGTCGGGCTTCGCCGAGAGCGTACATAACATACGTTATAATAATACATAAACATACATAAGCATAACACCGTTAAACGACGATTTCTATTACCACTTTTATATACCATGAATTACTTTTTAATTTAAGTTTGACTCATAGACTCATTACCATACACTTTTAGAATCATAACAATGGTTTCCAAACATGAATGACCAAGTTTTAGACAAAATTTAATGCACACTCTTTGCTCGGTGCACTCGGCCATCCTGAAATGCGACGCGTACGTAATTAAACATTTACGCAACTTTGTACACTAGTTAACTAAAGATGCACATGGGTGATTCTTAGATAACTGTGATTTTTACAATTCAAAATTTTAAAAAATTGAAAATGCTCCAAAACTTGTGTTCTGGGTACTATTGGTCCTTTATTATGCTCAGAATTAAGCCTGTAACGTAGTTCTAGTACAACTTCAATAGACAAGAAACTAGAACAAAAATTAAAAATTTTAACGCCACGGTACTGATATCTGAATGAAATATTCAAAGTACTTGCCTAAATCTTTTCAATATCTTAAATTAATATAACAAATGATAAATTATTAGACTTGAATAATTATCCAGAGACATTTTTAGTATTTTCATTCTTTATTTTAACAATCTTTGGAATTTATTAATATTAGAATTAGAATAACAATTTTTATAGTAGTCTTAGAATAAAACCAAGTTTAACATGAGTTAATTAATGGAATTAATTAAAATTTTAAACAATTTTAAACTTAAAAAACAATAATACAATTTTTATATAGTCAAATATTAATCTATAACAGAGCTTTTAATGAAAATACTTAGTAAATCTTTGGAATTTATTACAATTAGAATTAAAATAACAATTTTTATAGTAGTCTTAGAATAAAACCAAGTTTAACATGAGTTAATTATTGAAATTAGTTAAAATTTTTAACAATTTTAAATTAAAAAAACAATGATACAATTTTTATATAGTTAAATATTAATCTATAACAGAGTTTTTAATCAAAATACTTAGTAAATTATTTTTTATTTCTTAAGCTTCGCCGAAGAAGTACATTTGGAATTACTTTGGATTTTTTGGTTTGACCAGTAACTAGAGGAACTTTCTGAGATCGTTTTGGCGCTTTCTGTGCTTTCGAAGAAGCTTATTAAAATTGATTATCACTGTAGCTTATTTGTCCCATAGAGAAATGCTTACATACTATGCCAGGTTAACAGTCGAGACAACTTAACGAGTTGAATAGTATAAGGCCAGAGTTTTCTCTACTCCAAGTGTATTGGTGCATTTTCATTGTATCAATAAAGGAGCTAAATTTTCCAGGCAATAAAGTATCAATAGTTTTAATTTGTGGGGTAGTTACGACATCAATACGTATTTTTTAGAGGAGCCACGCAAAACTGTTACGAACTGGTCAAAATTAGATAAATCCTTGCCAAATTTAACTTGATCATCAGCTGAACGTTTCAGAGCACCTCAATTGCTATCAGCTGCGCTTTTTCCGCGTCCAGCGTCACTAAAATTAAAAGATATGAATTGAATTTGAAAATAGCAAAGTGGAAAATATTTAGTAATAATGTTAAACATTTTACGGTTTCGATATTGAGTTGTCGGGCCATCGCTCATAAAATGTATTTTTTGTATACTTGGATACTGTGAGAGGTAGTAGTTATGGACTTGCTTTAAATGGGCAGTAATTGCAGCAGGATCGTGTCGTAACAATTGAGATAAGGTAGCAAATCCCTGAGAAAAATTTTGACCATAGACCATTCCAGTATGCAACGTACATTGTGTTCTGCTAGCTCCAAAATGGACAGACTGGACCTTAGTTCCGTATTTGCACGAATAGTTTTAACTGAAGTCGATGAGAACAACTAATTCATCTGCATTCAAGTTATTCAACAACGTTTTATTAAATAGTTTTTGATGAAAAATTCTCAATTCATGAGCCATAAATGGAATTATTTCTTGTTTAAGTAATTTTATGGCCTCTTCTATAGTACATGTTATTTTATTTTTCGATGTTATTTTTACAGTAATTGGTTTCTTAGTTTTTTCACTAATTCTTTTTTTTGACAATAATACCCACTTCATAAAATACATTTGACTTCTCACATCGACGTGACTCAAGTTAATTTCGATTTCCTTATGCTTACAAAAATCACAGCTTCGGGAAAGACTTTTTTCTGATCGATTATCACAGACTAGGCTTTTTATAATTTTTTCTGAAGTATTTTCTGTAATTATATTCGATGAAGAGCACTGATTAAAACAGAAAAGTTTTCATGCGTAGTACAGCACATGTATCACGTTGTGTTACTTGTGGTTCCACACAATAACGAGGACGATACTTTGTGAATGTAGAATATGACACTTTATACGTACTTTGAGCACAGAACTTAGCGTGCATATCAATAATATTGCAATTCATGTATCGTTTTGCAATTTTTTCACCATTCATCTTGACAAAACCTTTTTTCGCAGGATCAATTTGACTATTATCTTCAAAAAAAGTTTTGATTTGCGACTGAACGAATATTTTACTGGCTTTTAGCTTTTTTATGTACTTTAAAGGGTCTTGACTTTTGAGAACTCTTGAAGCGACTGACAGAATAATATCTTTCCTGACTCGCGACAACTGTTTATATTTTTTATTGATCTTATTAGTAATAACGCGACTCAAAGTCTGTTTCAACTTATTGCTTTTACTGTTTCTATATGCATCTCTTATTTGCTGAACAACAACCTCATTAAATATTAATTTTTTTCTAATATCATTATCAACACGTCTTCCTTTTAAAAATCTATCAACAGTAGATTTTGGAGATGTAGAAGAAGATAAATTTTTTACTGATAATCTTTGAATTTTTTTTTTTGAACACTGCCAACTTTTTTCTTTAACTGCTCGTTTGTTTTTTTTAACTTGCCATTATCTCGATAACATTTTCGTAAATTGTTTGTATTCTTTTTTTACCCACCAAGGCCTATTTAGAGATATTTTTATTGTTAGTGTTATTGTTATTTATCTCGCTGTTGTCTTCAACTGGGGCATTGTTTTGGATTTTTTTCTTGGCTCGCGATGATTTTGGCCACAAATTTTGTACTTTGCGTCAAGAACGTTTTTCTCTTTCGGTTAACTGATCAATAGATTTTAGTTTATTATCACGTTTTCGCTTCTCATTTCTTTCTCGTTCTTTTTTACAATATTCTTCATGAGCCTTTGGGTCTTCCCTTATCTTCTGTCGACGTAACCTCTCTGCCTTTCTTTTTTTTACTAATTTTTCATCCTGTTGCACTTTAGTAATTTTTTTATTCTGTTTTAATACACCTTTCTTATTTGTAGCCGGCTTATTTTGACCCAAATTTTGAAGCCCAGGTGTATTTTTCAATCTTGTCCGGAGTACTGGAGTCATTTTTTATGATACTAGAACAATAGAAAATGATAATAAATTAAAACATCAAGTAAATATGGATTTAAATCTTATTTATTATTTTTACCATGGTACTGACATTTGAATGTATAATTAACCTTAACTAATTTCTTACACATAATTAACTTGATTGTCCAAATAATTTCGATTTCACACGTAAAATCAAATAAATATTCAGTATAATAACCTAAACATTGTATTAACACGCGTAAACTTCAATACCATAGTACTGACATGTAATTTTATGACTTACCTTTTTAAAAACAAAACAAATTATTTCTGTCATAACATTGGGACTAAAAATAAACACACAGCTGTGAATAGTGCAAAAATAGTCCTTCTTTAAAATGCCACCAGAGCGAGCGAACGAAACTGAATAAAAGATGGCGCTTAGGCGGCAAATATTTTAAATTTAAAAACTGAATAAAATTCCAGGACATAAATCAATAACTACTATTCTTTTCTACTAATCAATATTGAGGTATAATTGCAGCATAATTTGATGAAATATACAATACATTTTAGTTATAAAAGCTCAACTTACGATTATAAGACGAGTTTTTAAAGAAACTTATACATTTAGTTTGAAAAACGAAAATCAGACATGCCACAGTATTGACATTTTGGGTATATTTCTGTAAGTTATTCATAGCCCATTAATACTTATGCGTCAATATACAATGTAGAAGGTAAAATACTAGCAAAGTTATTATATTTATAGTTTTTTGATCGAAAAAAATCATGTTGAATAATAAATAAAGTACTAGACACAAAAAATCACAGCTATCTGAGAATCACCCATATATCATTTTCACCTAGTAGGGGGCCTCAAAGAGTTCCTCCCTAAATAGAAAACAACTGTTTTTGGCAATATCAGAACTAGGTAAAGTTAGAGCACAAGGTCGGATACATTCCGGACAGACTTTGTACATTATTAATTAGCAAAAAAAAGCGATCTTTTTCCTAACACAGATAAGTGCATTAATTTGTATCAGGTTTTATATAGGCAGTGTTTTAGTCCTCGAGACAAATATCAAAAGGACAGTTTTTTTTTAACTGACTTTTCTCACACTTGTTGAGCTTGCACCTTGAAATAAGTTTGCCCTTAAGGCTTTTCTCCCCAATATGATAAAAATCTAGGCTATAAATTTTGTGGGGAAGAAATCTGGACTTATTTTCAAATCCCTTTCTTAATCTTGATACAAAGGGTTTAAGATCAAACATGCTGCTTAAGCCACAGTTGATTTTAAAAATTATTTTTTAATTTTCACACAATTTGTTTTATACCTCTTTTCTTATTAAATCAATATTAAATTCGATGGGTTTTTTTTACGTTATTATCAAGTTAGGCTAGATTCGTATAAGTCAGCTTTACGTTCAATAAGTAGGGCATCCTTGTGATTCATTTAAACCAAAGAGAATAGTTGCCTTAGAGAAATAAGTCTCTTTTAGTTCAAAAAGAATTTTTTGTCGAACAAGAGGTCTTCTGCCTTTTCTGAAAACATGTTTCATCTTTTAAAAACAATAATAAATGATAAAAGTAAAGATAAAAGAAGAAATGACCAATTTTAAAGTAAAACGAATTTGATATCTAGGGAATAATATATTTATATTCAGTTTCAACTATGTATTGCAAATAATGTAAATTGTACTCTGATATAAGTTACGAATATACAGTAAGTGTAAAATATATTTTTACATTTTTTGTTGTGATTGCAAAATGTTCTAATTTTTACTTTTTTTGCTAGTTCAGGTCAAAATCTATACTGAAATGTGCTCCAGTTATGCATATTTGCCATAGAAAGATTTTTGCATGTTATCCGAAAGTCACAGATGAATTTTTTTTGCAAAAAAAATTCACAATCTCAGCAGTTTTCGAGAAAAGTCATACGAGACAAACAACTTAAAGATGACAAATCAAAATCTAATTTTTCCAATTTCGACAAAAAGAAGAGTTGTACTATCTTCTGTTAAAAAAAAAACAAAAACGATGATTATTTCTAATGATATTATATATCAGAATAAGCTTTTTAGACAAAAATCGTCAAAAAACAACACTAAAGAAACTCAAAAATATTTATTTTCCGATCTAGGATATCTAAAAATGATGCGATTTTTTATTTTATGTTTTTATTTTCAAGATTAGGGATTCTTTCTTTAATTTTTAGCAAGATTTAGGGATTCTAACATATGGAAAAAGTTGTTTTCTCCCTGATATAAACATAACTTTTAAATTTTTTAAATTGGAAAATTGATGAATTTCGGGATGTTTGAGAACTTGAATTTTGCATCATAAAGCTCATATTTAGAATAAGTGGAAAAGCAACATCCAGATAGAATTTTACCGACAGACGGATGTGTTCGTCTTGCACAGAAGCACTCTGCAAAACTTTAAAATTTTTAAATTGGGCAATTTATGGTAAAAAGGTAGCATTGTACCATAGCAAAAATGTCTTTGTCTCGCTAAGAAAATATTCCTCACATCTCCTGAATTTTCGAAACAGGAAAATTTGTGAATTTTCAACTTTTTAAAGTTTTTGACTTTTTCATCATAAAGTTTATTACAGAAATTTAAAAAAGGAAATACTCAGAAGCACTCATTTTCTAAAAAATAGGGGAGACCGGGGCGAAATGGATAGGTTATTGTTTTCATGAAAGTACTCGCCATCTGTTGTAAAATACTACAATGTAAACTGTTATTTAAAGACTGTAAGCCTTTATGTTTAAATTTCATTTAGAATTAAATGTGATAAAACAATTAATTTCGAATAAAAAATATAAATATAAAATTAGTGCTTTTGTCCCATCTCGCCCTAGGCCTGGGGCAGAACGGAACACGTACAGGTGTGAGACGGCACAATTTAATTATTTGTTATTTTTTTATCAAAAAAGTAATTCTTGATGTAGTTTTGTGTAGAGTAATATTATTTATAATTCTTTATATTTAAGTCTTTATCAACCCTACCATTTTTGGATGATGATAGAAGATTATCTAGCAACACTGCTCCGACCCAGGTTGCTGATCAATCTCTCTCGCGATCATCCTAAGTGAAGAGGCTTACAAATTCATAATGCAAAGCTCTCCACTTGGGCCCATTAGAATCCAGACGAAGAAATATCAGTTAGTTTTTGAAGAAGAAGAATTTATTGTACATATTTCTTTTTATTAGAAATGAGTATGAAATATGATAGCAAAAATATTTCTAAAAATGATTTTACTGACCTTAAAGGTATATTCAACTATGTTTGGTACTTATTTAGTATAGAACTTATTATTTAGATTAGAAAAGTCTCTGCAAATTTTAATATATTTTGATATACTGCTACATTTATATGAGAGATAGTTTATGTTTAACAGAGTTTTCTGAACTTCAGGCACATTTGAAATAACCTTTCCATTTACAAAGATATTAAAATTATGAAAATATTAATATTTTCAAAAAAATGTTGGCACCACGTGCAAAATCAATAATATAAACAGTTTTTTGTCTGGAAAAGAAGTGATTAATTCGCACAAATTAAAAAAAATTTCTAACCTCTGTATTTCAATATAAATTAAAGCTTCATGAATATGTTTATTGTATACTAAAAATAAAACTGGAAAAATGACATTTTCAAGTTCTCACGAAATAAAGTAATATAAAATTGGTACATTCATACAAAGGTACACTTACATTTTATAATATATAGGACTTGATCTTTAAATTTACAATCTTTCAGCATTTATCAAGTTTTTTTGCAATCTGTTTATATATTATTTATACAATTCAATAAGTTACGTGATTTACGTCTTCTAACTCCAAAAAAAGCTTATGACAACCAGAGAAACCGTGTCCCGTTTCGCCTCAGTACGTGCACCGCTCCGCTTCAAATTGTAGTTTTCATTTATGTCCAAATATTAAACATTTGCCTTAAAAAAATGCATGTAACTCACTTATCAAAATGAAATTTAACAATTCTGAAAACCATATAACTTAAGAAAAAATCGGGTGCATTGTTGTCGCTTTCCGCAATGCTGATTGGGTAATTTTCAAATCTCGAAGAAATAAATGTTGCCAAATTCACAAACAATTAAGAAAATTAAGAAATAAGTTTCAGTTAACCTAATTATGCACAAATGCACATTTTTGTGCACACATTTTCAAGTACACAATTCTCTTGGAAAAGCAAAGTTATTTTTGACAAAAATCCTATATAGAGGGATTTCGAGGGTGCTGTTTCAGAATCTGAAACTTATTTTGTAAAAAAGTTCAATAACTTTATTATTTTTAAGTTTTAAAAAAATTTTAAATGTTTGAATAATTTTTTTTAATCAATTTTTTTTATTCTTCCTGCATTTAGATAATCATATTACCGACAGAAATCGTGGTCGAAATGTCTGAAGTTTTTAAAACCCTGGTTTCGAACTTTTTTCCGCTCTTAGTTTTTCCAAAATAGCCGTTTTCGTAAACAGCGTGATGTTAAACTTCATGATTTTTTTCTCGAAAAGTATAAACTTAACGAAAAAATGTTATAGTAAAAAAATGTATTAAAATTGCTCAAACAATAGGTAGGCATTTTTCAGAAGGTTTTGGGCTAATTTTTAATTTTTTAATTTTGACCATTTTTGGTAACATATGATTTCATAATTTTTTTTCTCGAAAAGAATGAACTAAGCGAAAAAATTTTATGATTTAAAAAGTACTTAGAATCATTCAAGGAACACGCACGGTTTTTTCAGAAGTTTCTGAGACATTCTTTGATTTTTCAAAATTGGTCAAAATTTAAAAAATTCAAAATTGGTCCAAAACCTTCTGAAAAAAATTCACACAAATTTTTTGAGCAGTTACAAGCAATTTTTATGCCATAAAATTTTGTCGTTGAGTTTATACTTTTCGTGAAAAAAAATCATCAAGTTTAACATCACGACGTTTCACAAAAACGGCCATTTTGGAAAAACTATTAGGGGAAAAAAAGTTCGAAACCAGGGTTTTAAAAACGCCAGACATTCCGAACGCGATTTCTGTCGGTAACAAGATTATCCAAATGCAGGAAGAATAACAAAAATTGATTAAAAAGAAAAAATATATATATTGAATTTTTTCCAAAATAAGTTGCAGATTCTGAAAGAGCACTCTCAAAAACCCCCCATATAGGATTTTGGTCAAAAATAAGTTCGTTTTTTTGAAGGAATTGTGCACATGTAAATGTGTGCATAAAAATGTGCATTTGCGCATTAATGGGTTAAGGGGCCAAGAATAATGTGACATTCACGCGAATAATAAAACTAACCAAAATTTAGGACCAATTCATTTAAAATTTTATTTTTACAAAGCCAGGCGTATGCAGCAGTATTCAATTTTGTATTTGACAGTGGCAAAAGTAACATTATTGTCAAATATGAATCAAATATTCTATTTTTACAACAGGTGGAATATTACCGTTTTTCAATACTTTCATTCTGTGATTTAAATAGAAATAATTATTTGTTTAAACCGCAATTTACAGCCTAAGGTTTATTTTTGCTGGTTCAATCCCAAATTGGACCTCCTTTTTTCTTTTTTATCTAATAATATGACAAATTTTACTTTCAGTTCGAAACTTTAGAGGTTTTCCATATTTCTGGGGATCAATATTTCTTAAAGAGATACGAGTTGTTAAAAAGTCACTATTTTGAGGTTTAAAAAGGTACTTGGTTAATCTAATTCCCTTTACAAAAAATGTCATTCATTTCAAACTTACTGTATAAAGTGTTTAATTAATGAGTTTCATAAATTAAGTTACTTACCAAAGTCTAGTAAGTACTCGTTATTTTGATATTTTCGAAGCTGAAAAATACTACATATTGTAAATAGTTTATTTACTATTTATTTAGTAAACTTACGATTAA
>JAUELO010000351.1:1061017-1076130 GCA_032357855.1 Amphibolips quercusostensackenii
AAGCAAATTACTTGGAAAAAAGCGTTAATAAACTGCAACACTGCCCATAACAGTGGCTTAAAGTTGTACACCCTCAAAATTTATAATTGATTCTTATTCCCTGACGAAGTATGAATAATTTACTGAAACACGGAATTATTTGTACTATAATTACGCTTAATTATTATATTAACAAAAAGCTGACATTTCCCATGTTTAATCTTTGAGAAACTTATTTGCGCCCACCAGTAAATATATTAACCAATTTGGTTCAAATCTGGAGATCATTTGTTCTGGCATTTGAACAAAATTTTGGGGTGAGAGGAAATAAATTCGAGAAGTTAAAAATAAGGGCCACCCTACTGTGAGATGTTAGTGTCGTATTTTCTTTTACGTCTGGGAGAAACCAACCAAAGTGTAAGACTTCTCGACGATTAAAAATTTGTATTAAATTTCTGCATCAAACTTAATGTTGCGTTTCGAGACCAGTCTGGTCTCATTATCAGACCATACTTATTACATTTATAAATTTTGATAGAAAATTAATTAGTGCATAGAAGACTAAGTAGAAAGAATCTAAGGCAAGAGTTCGTTTGGGTTGTCAAATTTTTTTAAATAATTTTTACGACAACGAACCATAGAATATAAATCAAAAATTACTTTTTAAATATCACCCTCAGCAGTCTGTTTTATAGGGCCCCAAAAACCACCATAAGTGAAAAATTATTTTTTACGAGTTTTTGGCGTTAATTATGATTTTTTTTTTGTTTTTTTAATACAAATTCTTTCTTATACGTAATAAAATGAATAACTAATAATTTAAATTAATTTTTTAATTTTTTAATTATCAGCAGAAAGTAGTATTTTATGTATTAGAAGCAATTGGTAATTTTAAAACCACAAAAAATTATAATTAGCGCCAAAAACTCGCTAAACCCAATTTTTTACTCATGGGGGTTCTTGGGGCCCCATAAAACAGATTTATAGGGGTGACATTCAAAACCTAAGTTTTTATTCGTATTCTATAGCTGATTTTTGAGAGAAATGTTGAGTTTCAACTCGAGTTACCTAATGTGGACGATTATGAACAAAATTTACAAAAACGTCTTTTTTCTTATAGAAAATACGTCTTAAATTTCACAGGGCTTGCGGAACCTCTAAATATTATTTTTAACCCTCGGAGCACACTATGGGTCACTTAGGCACTCAAATCAATTTTTATCAGGAACATCTTTTACAAAAAAAAATTTTAGCCAAAAATATCCAAAATTGAAAATTTTTTTATTTTTTAGTATTTTTGTTGTTAAAAAAGCTGTTTTTTATTTAATGATTTTTTTCGGTATGAGAATAATTTTCCAAGTTGATCGGATGAGTATTTTTAAAATGGTAGACCGCGGAAAAGCATACAGGGTCTCGCAGAGCCACAGTGTGCTCTGTGATCGAAAAATAGGTGTGTGCTCCCAGGGTTTAAATGCATTTATTTTTTTGTGGATTCGAATCAATTTGGGGGCGATATGCATGAAAATTAAAAAAAAATGGTTTACTCTGATCAAGATTTTTGATAAAAATAACACTTTTGATTGGAAAAGTTATGTAATAATATAATGTTAAAAAATGATAACATAGAGATCATTTTGGTATATGAGCAATAATAATAGAAAATATAAAGATACTTTTCATTATGTAATTAAAGTTAAAGTTATTATAAGATCAAAAATTTCTTATCTTTATTAATATTTACTTTCAGACTGGTTTAATTGTAAAAGTGTGAACAATGTTTTAGAAACTATCGTTTCTATTTGAATGTGAAAATAACCATAAGTGTGCGAATCATAATGCTGTGTCATAAATGACCTTAATCTCATTTTCAAGTCATATCGTTAAATTTAGCAGTATATATTCGTTGATTTGTACGCAAGTATCTCAATGTCAACTAATTACTTTCTTATTTTGGTATAGTAAAAAAACTACATTTTTCATCAGAGGCTAAAGTAACATATAAGCTAATCGTAAGTAAAAATAAAAAAATAATTAAAACCTTTTTTAATTAAAAACTAAATTTTTCCATTACCTTTTCATTTCTCTTCAATAAATTAAACTTATTTTTCAAATTATTTATATTTTTGTATTAATAATTTAAGGTGAATAATTATTGGGTACAAAAAGGTAATGAAGACGTTCCAAAAAATATTGAACTCTGAGGAATTTCTTCATAATCCTTTCACACAATATTTTAGTTCAAACTCGTGAAAGAGACTTTCTAATTGCAAGTTATGATAGCAGAATATGCGTGGCAGACAATATGAGCACAGAGCAATGACTCTCTTAAAATATGAATTTAACGTAGGGAGATGAAATTTCTATGACATAGTGGTAGAAAAACGTAAGTTATATTTTCAATATAAAAAATAAAACTCTTTCAATATAAAAAATAAAAATCTTTCATACAATTTTGTGGACATTTTTCAATCGATGTTTTCTTGGAAGCATCCAAAATTAACATATTCAAATGGAAAAGTTCAAAATATTAACATTTTTTTTTAGATGTATCTAATTTGGAACACTTCTGTAATATTTGAATTCAAAGTGTTCCAATTGTAACCAGTTTCGAGTTAGAAACTTCCGAATTATAAAAAAAAAAACCAGTCAATAAAGTTTTATCTAAAAATGTTGCAATTTTTATTCATCGAATTTCGCACATATCCAAATGTGAAATTTTCTAATTAAAAATTTTGTTCAGTTTTTCTTTCGAAAAATAGAATATAAATATATAAATATTATATAAATATAATATAAATTTAAATAAAGAACCCTAGGTTTCAAAGTTTTATACCATTCGCAAAAGTTTAATACTACCTTTTAAATTGAAAAAAATTGTTTATGCTTTTAACGTGAAAAATTCGAAGTATGGAACTTTTCAGGTTGTAAAACTTCTTATTGAATTTGGGCACTTAATAATTTTTGAACAGCAAATTAACATTTCCTGTTTGAATTTTAAAAAAGTATAATATTTATCCAACAAAATTTTCCAAAATTGAACGCTTTTTTGTATATAAAAGCATCGGAATTGGAAAGTTTCCTAAATAAAAACTTATAAATTTAAGTAATTAAACATTTTCAATAATGAAACATCTAAATGTTAAAATTATTCCATTTTAATTTGAAATTTAGAAATTTTTAAAGAACAAATTTGGAAAAATTTTTGTTTTAAAATGACACAATTTGAACATATTTATTTGAATATTTTAATGATTTGAGATGAAAGCATCCATATTGGAACAATACATTCGAATTGGAAACTTGGAAATTTTACCTTCTAGACTTTTATTCTTTCGAAATATTAATTTAAGACCTTTTAATAAGAATGTCTTAAAATTAGGATTTTTAAATTTTTACGTTTTCAATTACATCTGAATTGAAATTTTTTTCACAACATTTTTATCACATTAATATTAATTCGGAACCGTTGAAATTTAAATGTTTGAATCGCGACATTGCTTTTAATTTAAAAGCTCTAACAATAATTTACAATCTCTATACATTAAAAATAATTTAAAAAAAAAGGTTTACGAATTATCTCTGCATCACATTTGTAATTAGGTGGACAGAACATTTCGAGCCAATTATGTCGAACGTCGCTATTGCAATTAGAACAGTTCATGTCAATTGCACATCTGTCAATTGAATTATTATGAGGATCGATTCTGGCACTCAGTCTATTCGTACGAGTGAATGGGAATGACGGGAGAGTAATTAAACCATGGTATTTTAGTTACATTTTTGATTGAATTTAAAAATTTAATCATTTACCTCTTACTAAAAATTGAAAAAAAATCCGTTTTTAAATAAGTAAAACCCTTATCAAACCCAACGTTTTTATCTTAAATCAAATATAAACTCTATTATTGTTTAAAGAAAATAGTCAATTATTATATAGATATTTTATCATTTACTATATACTATATAACATTTGTAATCGAAATCGAAATTAAACAAAATATAAAACTGAAACTGACTAGAGTACCATAAACTGGGGCTAAGCGGTGCATGCGGGGGAAAGCGGCGCACCTTTGATTCTGAATTTCTGAATGCGACATTTGCTTCTTTTATGAAAAAATATAGAAGCTGGCAACTTACGATTGTAAAACTTTAGTTGAACAATCTAGAAGAAGCAATATCACGTTTTAAATACAGAATTAAGGGTGCGACGCCTTCCCCCACATATGCGCCACTTACCCCCCGTTGACGGTAAGGAATTTTTTTTACTAAAATGAATTAGAATTGACGCAACGCCTCATAAATTTAAGTATAATTTATAATTACTAATTGTATCCTAAATTACATTCATGTTTTCAATTCCTTTGTATGTCAAATTACACATTCTTTTTACTTTGAATCATTAAGATTTTAATTTTATTATGTTGGGGTTCCTTAATTGTTTTCAACTAAAAATGGTTTTATTTAAGTTCTTGTAAGGAAAATAATGAGTTTTCTGGGTTGTCAAACGTTTTGAAACGCAATACAATATGTTTTGTGAATGACACTTCGTTTTTGGTCGCTATGAAATTGATGAGAGCTCGTATTTCGTACACGATCAATTAATTCAATCGTTCCTAATGAGACAGGTCGGTGAACGAACTGCCCTTCTGTTCTTTATGTTTGACCATTCCATCGTCATGGAGACGTTAACTTTTACCATGTATACCTTCCTCAATTTACGAAAATTATTTCCTCGATATAAGTTACAAACATTTTCCACTAATTTACGAAATCGAGTCATACTTTCTACTTGAAGGATGTTTACTACGTACAGTCCACTCTAGTATCAGACAATTTTTAAAATGATTGTAAAATGAACACAAGGAGACCTGATGTTTTTTGCTACGAATTTTTAAAGAGAAATCTAGGAGTGTTTTAGAAAAAAATCGTTTATATTGAAATTGTTTATTTAACTAAATTTAGTTAGTTTTATCTTCAATTTTAGGTAAGAGCTGCAATTCTCGAATATCTCGAATTCTCGATTATCTCTCAATCATTTCTGTTGAACAACTGATTGACTTTTCATTACTTGAAGTTGTTTTATACCTCAAATTTAAATTTTTGAAAATTAAATCTATAAATAATCCATTAATGAAAAAGAAATCATAGATAACCATATGTGAATTAAGAAACATTTGTCATTTTGAAATACTCTTACGTGGTAAAATTAAAACTTTCAAAGTATCTAACAAATTATTGAAAATATTGTACATGTTTTATGTTATCCTTTTCGCAGGAAATTAGCATTTTTAAACAAGAATTTTAATAGAAAACCTTTAGGTTTCGAAGAAGACTTATAATTTCTAAAAATGTTAACTTTTGTTAGTTTTTATCATCAAAAATTACCATGTTTAAAAAAAAATCATCATCAAGATTCCCAATTGTCAACATTTTTTGGTAATGTTCGCGTTTTCGCCGAAAGGGGGTATTTTTATTAAAAAATTATCAGATTTCAAAGATTAAATATTTTTCAATAACTTACGTTTTTCGGTTTTATTAGCGTTTTTTACCGGAAATTGACATTTTTAAACAAGCATCATTAGACTTCAAAGTTTCATCATTTATAAAAAACTTTAGTTTCCGCTAATATTCATACCAAAAATTATTATTCTGAAACTAAAAGATCGAACAAGATTTACAATTTCTAAACAGTTTTATAGGCTATATCAAGGGTTTTCACAAGAAATCGGTTGTTTTAAACAAAAATCATTAGATTTTGAAGAAGATTAACAATTTTGAACAATATACTGTTATGCTAGTGTTCTTTGTCGAAAATTCTTGATATTTTTAATAAAATATTATTACTTTTTAAAGATTATTTACAACTTTTGAACAACTTTAGATTATGTTGGCATGCTGCTCCTAAAATTTGTATTTCTAAACAAAACTCATTAGATTTGAATCTAAAGATTTTTGTTTAAAATGATGAAATTTGCAAACTAACACTACTTCGGATTGCGTTAGTGTTTTTGGCGAAAATTGACCTTTTTATTCAAAAATCATTATACTTAAAAAAAAATTCAAAACTTCTAACAACGTTCGGTTACTTTGGCGTTTTACACTGAAAATTAGTGTTTTCAAACAAAAATCATTATAATTTGTACAAGACTCAGAATCTTTTAATACTTTTGGATTATATTAGTGTTTTTCATGAGAAATTTGTATTTTTAATTTTTTTTAAATTATATTTCAAACATTTCAAAGAATATTTCTGAATTTTTAATAATTTTAGGTAATGTTGGTTTTTTCTACCGTGGAAATTAGTATTTTCAATAAACAATGGTTGGATTTCAAAGACAATTTTTTTTAAATTTACGTTATAGTCGCGTTTTTCACCGAAAATTGATATAGATTTCAAAAAAGATGAACAATTTTGAATAATTTTAGATTATGTTAACATTCTTCACCCGAAATCGGTTATTTTGAACAAAAAACGTTAGGTTAAAAGCGGATTAAAATCTTAAACAGTTTTTTGTTATATTATGTTAGTGTTTTAGTCTAAAATTGTTATTTTTCATAAAAAATCATTAGATTTTAGACAATATTTGCAATCTTTGAACAATTATATGGTATGCTAGCGTTTTTACCGTAAATCAGTCATTTTAAACAAAAATAATTTGACTTCAAAAATTAAACTTACAATTTTAAAAAGTGTTAGGATATGTTCGTGTGTTTCGTCGGAAATTAGTATGTTTTAATAGAAATTCGAGGAGTTCATTGTTTGCATATTGCAGAAAAATATTATATATTAATTCTGAACTTGAAATATCAAATATCAAAAATATTTTCCTTGTTGTTTCAATTATTTTAGATAATAGACGCTATAAAATGCAAAAATTTTGTATTAATATTAATTGATGAAACCCAATCAAACAGCCTGTAAAGAATCTTTCAAGAAATAAAATTAGCTTTTGATAATTCAAGTAAGACAAGAATTGCAGCTTTTGTACCTAAAATTGAAGCTAAAATACAAAAATTTACATGATATCTATTAAATAAATAATTTTAACCTAAACCATTTTGTTATAAATGAGGCTTAGATTACTTTTTCAAAATTCGTAGCAATTAACGTTGGGTAAATTTTCGTCGATATTTTAAAACATTACAAATATTGAATGGATTTTGATATTCACTATACATATAGTACATCCTTAAGGGCATGAAGTGCGTTATTACTAAATGCCCTTAATCTAAATTATAGATTTTATCATATTTAATTTTTCAATTAGAAATTTGAAAGTTTTTAACTAAGGAAGTGCCCAATTTTATTTTGGAATGCTTCAAAATTTGATAATAATTAGAAGTTTGAAGAAAAAAATCTATTCAGGGGCTTTTTATAAGCAAAAAGAAAGGCTTATTTCTTTAATTAAGGAGTAAAATATTTGCTACATTAATGATAAATTAATGAATTGATCATGAAAATATAATAATTTACAATACGTAGTGTATACAGATCCGGCATATTTTGACGGATTAATTTTCTCTTCCGGCATATTTTGTCGGATTTTAATATTCTCTTTCAGCATATTTTCAATAACGTCATAATTTTGTGTAAATGATAAATTTCCACAAATTTCATAATTTTCATAAATTTCAAAAAAATTCATAAATTTTCACAAATTTTATAATTTTCATAAATTTCAAAAAAATTCATAAATTTCAACAAATTTCATAATTTTCCCAAAAAATCTATAAATTTCCACAATAATGATAAATTTCCGTAAACTTTAGAAATTATGGTAATTCATCAAACTTTCCATAAATTTTTTGAATGATGGTAATTAATGAAAATATACGCTAATTCAAACAAATTTTAGAAATTCATGGTAACTTTTGATAACTTTGATAAGACTTCTGTTGGGGTCAGGAAGGCACCCCTGTGACTGGTCATATAAATAGTGCCGATAAGAAAACTACTTTGACTACAAAATACGCTGCAAGAGAAAATTATAATCCGGCACATTTTACCGGAGATCAGTTTTTGAACTCCTTGTAATAATTCTTCAATTCCTTAGAATGCATGATAATTTCTTAAGAATTTTTTAAAATTCAAGCGCAAGTTTAGTCTCATTCGCCTAATTTCCAGATAGTTTGAAAGGAAGCGGGGGAATGGAATACAAATATATGCAGATGAAACACAACCTCCACCTGTCATCAAGATCTCCCTTTAATTTTCGATTATCCGACATACTTTTTCACACCTCAATTTTGCAACTCGTTGCAGTTAATCTGGAATTGTCTATAATTCATAATAAATTCTTTGGAATTTAATTTAGTACACGATAAAATATTCCGGACGAGAAAATTAAAATCTGGCATATTTTGCCGGAACAGAATACTCGACCTTTATAATATAGTTTATAATAACTCAATTCTATTTTAAAGATAACATAAATTTGTGAGCCCTTTTTTAGGTCCCCGATAAAAAATACGGCCCTGGGCGTGACTATCTACATCTTTCTAATGATGAATCAGAATACCCTTCGTGCTAACTCTGGAATTCTAGAGATGAGTAGTAACGTAAAAAAAACTTTTATGGAAAGTTATGAATAACAGTTTTCAACAAAACTCTTGCAATAAAATATACAGAAGTGTCTGCGGATAGGTTGACCCTCTCATAAAATATTAAACCCTATAAAGCATTTGTTCCACTTTACAGAATAATTTGATTTTAGATATGTGTAGATTAAACCAAGTTTTAAATAATATTTCATTTAAAAATTTTAATTACAAATAGAATCTGATCAGGAGTACAAAAGTGATAAGTACCGTTATCGAAAAAGATGAGTCATATTTTCTTTACCATAAACAACAGAATTAATGAACTTGAATTTTTTCATTATCAGATACGTGAAACTATGTTCTTCCGTTCGATTCAAATCTGGACTCATGATACACTAATTTATATATAAGATTGTAAAGATATAAACCAAATTATTCAAACAATTTCTATTTATTATTTAAATAAACAGTTTACACTTAAATCAAGCTTATTTGTTTATTTTAATTAATAACTTATCAATGATTAAAATTGCTATTGGACTCCTTTTCTAGATTTTATTTACTAGTACAATCATGATGAGTATTAAAAAATTAATTAAGAGCTTAATTATCCCTTAAAAAAGCCATATACTTATTTTTATCAAGTCTTCATGAGACAAATTACTTTGTGCAGGAAATGAGTTGTAAACATTCGAAATAAATATTGAAGATCGACATTGATTTGACAACCTTGAACATTGATCGCCACTTCCAATATGATTATTTATTGTGATTGTAATTCTTGAGATTGTATAATATACCATACTATTGATCTTGGAAAAATTATCAGTCTACGACTTTTTAACTCACGTAATAAGAAAAGTGTAGATGTTAGAAGCAAAATTAAGAAACAATAAATGGAAATTTTAAATACGTTATGACAAGAAAGAAAGGTGATTCTTTATAATGTATTATTAAAATTTTATCAAACTTCTATTCAATTTTGTTTATCGGAATGGTTCAGTTTTTAATTTCTTTAATTTTTTGGCTCTGAAAGATTTGAATATCAAAAGCTCTTATTTGGACAGAAGACTCTATTAAGTTATCAAATAATGTAGGATTTCTTTAATTTAGAAACAAACAGTATTTAAAATTCACGATTTTTAATTTCGAATTTGTGTAAAGTACTTTTAGTTGGAAGCATTCAAAGTTTTTGACTTTTAACCTAGATTCATCTAAATTTCAATATCTTTAATTAAAAACATAAAAACCCATTTCAGTTTTGAAATACATTGGATTACATAGTGATTATTAAGAAACTTAATTTAAAGAAAAATATACATTAGCCTAAAAAAAGATATATTTTTCAAATAAACAATAATAATTTTAAGAAATATCAATGCTAAAAGGAAGAAAAAAATGACTACTGCACTCAAATCCTAGAATAAAATTTTATCTCAAATTTAAATTTAAAATTTTTTAAATTAATATATTAAAAAAAGAGAATTTAAACAAATCTATTTAACACAACGTGTATTACATTCTTTAACAATTCTGTATGCAATAAACCCATTTACGGAAAAATGTTCGTTATCTACTTCTATACATACACCCTTTATTTAATATTACATTAATCGAAAATATAATTATTTTCAACAATTTTAGACAGGCTCCGAAAAATATTTGCTTGAATCAACAAAGTTTTCCAAAAGGCACGAAATTTAAGAATGTGATTGTAACGTCCTAAAAATGTTCCTTGGACGTACAAGTCAAAAGACTTTATTTGAACGTTCAAAAAACCGTCTAAAGTCAGGCCAAATAGTATTATTAAAACGTTTAGAACATGGTATGTTTAAAAATTGTTATTTGGACTGACTTGAGACGTTTTTGAGACGTTCTAATGAGGTTCTTCAACGTTTGTGCCCACTGGGTTCTGCTTGTTCAATGTTCAACCCTAGAGCATGGTTATTATGTGGAAACAAAATATTTAGTTGACCCATCAAACTTTTCATTTAAAACATTTGGTTTAATTAATAAAATTAAGTTCTAAAATATTATACAATGTGTTTTTTCTTATTCTGAGACATCGAAATATTTCAAGAAATACGCATCCAAAGAAAAAAATGTACATAATAAAAACTTTTTATTTTCGAGGGAGAAAAGCGACTCCGCAAAAATTTACCCCAAACCCCACCCCCTGGGGGCGGAAGGGGGGTAACTTAAACATTTCAAATAGAAACCTATATTTTTTATTGCAGATTCAGATTGTCCATTAAAAAATACGTAAGTTTTATCCACCAAATTTTTTCGAAATTTTCAAATTTTTTTCCCATTTGAAATTCTAAACTAACCCCCCTCCCGCTCTCAGAGGGTGAGCTGTGGGGTAAATTTTTGCGGAGTAGCTTTTTCCCCTCGAAAGTAAAAAGTTTTTATCACGGAAATTTTTTTTTAGTTGGACGGGTATTTTTTTAAATATTTTGATATCTCAAGATAAAAGAAAGACCACATGTATAACCCTCTATTCTATAGGCCTCTTTTATTTACATTTATATAGCAACAGTCGTCCGGTATACCTGAGGGTTTTGACAGTTGGTCTAATTTTTCCCTAAAAGTTTTGGAAACAAATTAATACGGGCAGGTTATAGCTAGGCAGTTGAAGGTAAAAGTAACCAACGAGTGGAATCAGTCGACTAAGGTATGGAAATAAATTTTAAGTTTGTAAGTACATATATAAGCATGGGCGTTACGTTGTCTTTCTGATACATGGTGAATTTTAAATTAATTTTTTAAAATATATTCTCCAACTTTTGGATGAGGTTTAAAAAATTCTCTAACTTTCAGGTAAATTTCCGAACTTTCCCTGAATTTTACATACAGTTTGATAGGAAGAAATGCCTGAGCTGATTTAAATTTCCGCACTTTTACGGGATTTCTCCTGCAGTTTGTTAGGAAAAATTTCCTAACTTATAAGTAAATTCCGAAATTTTTCCAGAAATTTTCCAACAAAATATTAGAAAAAACTTCCGAAATGTTAGGCTTATTAGCTTCCCGAACATTTTCGGAAAAATCTCCCAAAAATTTATTACAGTGTACATACATATGTAGGGTAGACCGGGGCAAGACCGGATGCCGGGACAAAAGCGACTTTTCAAATAACATTGCTATTCCTTAATCGTTTCAAATTTTCTTTGTATAACATAATCTGCAACATGAATTAAAATACCTTACAGCATGAAAGTTTGATATTCTGGTAGATAAAACATTAGTTCATCAAGAAATCATGAAAATAAAACTTAATTCAAGTCTAGAATATAATAAATTTAGAAAATAGCTAAGGCCTCACCTTCGCCTGCAACCGGCACCTACTATATGTCAACAAATAAGAGATTACACAACAGCTACCACTATTTATAATAAAAAGAACTTTTACTTCTTGCTGCACATGTTTAAAAGCAATTTTCTCAGTGCATAAAATACAAAAGAATCTAACAATCAAATTTGTACATTCTAAAATATTTCCATTTCATAAGAAAAAACCAGCAACGGTCTTGCACCGCATGCGGGGCAAGACCGACAAAATGCATCTTCTTAGATGTAACTTAAATTATAAAGTAATGTTTTTATTAGGATAATTCTTAAGCATGAAAGTGTTATATAAAATAATGTAAGACTTGAAATAAAGAGAAAATGGATTAATTCTTACTCTTATTAGCTTTTTATTGAGCAATGAATGTTAACCCATCGGTCTCGGTCCAGTTTACCTTACCGGGAGTAGAGACAGTGGATCTTAAACCGTAAAAATTTAATTTAAAATAATAGGTATTAGAGCCTAATATGCATAATATAACCCTTCAATTACTGCAATGAATTCAATGGTAGTTTGACTGAAAACATCAACGCCTTAGGGCGTATTGAGTTAAATGATCTACAACATTGCTGATAACGTAGTGTAATATCCACATACACAATCAGTCTTATGCCCAGGTCCGAGAAATAGTTGATAATCTATCCAAAGAAATCAAGGTAGTATTTTTAATGAAATACATTTACCTCTTTTCGAGCAATCTGATAAGCCGTTCAGAATCTTATAGAGTAATATTTGTCCCTATTGAAATCTTCAAAATTTCAGATTTATAATTTGGGATAGATACTCTTGAAATTCGTAACTTAAACGCTACTTATATACTCGAAAATCGATTCTGCACGGATTCATTTTTATTCTTGTGCACAATTTGATACGAATCACATTATATAATATATGTAGATGCATATTCTAAATTTGGACGTATCATTGATAAAAATAGAGATAAAAAAGTATGAAGCCTAACATTTTGATGCTTTAAGAACTATGCTAGCAATGTGCTAGACTATTAATCTATATCAATAATAAATGTTATTCTTATCTTGTTACAAATAGAACAGCTATCAATGTGTAAGATTACTGAATTTTAATTTTTTTAATATTTCGATATTCCAAAGCTCTGTATAAAATTTTACTTTCCACATTGCACGAGCAATTTTAATTTTAGAATGAGCAACTTTGAAAAATCATGAATTGAAACAAAATTTAATTGGATCATCTTAACCGAAAGTTGGACTTCATATAATTACATAAATTAAAAATAAAATATGACTCATAAAAGTTTTACGACTTCAAATTTTAAAAGAACCGAATTCGGATGGTTTTTTCACATACTCATTTAACAAATACACATTAAACTAAAAAGTTTAATCAAATTTTAATCCTGCAAGGACTCCGTACTAAATCCAAGGAAATTCTTTTTATGTATATTTAGTACGGGGTCCTTATTTTGCATCATTTTTTTTTTAATTCTCCAACTTCCTTCAATCCGAAAACGTAAAAAATTGAAGGCTTTTAATCTCTATGCAGTTGAAATTAAAATTTCATGTCTGAAAAACTAAATTTAAATTATTGACGTTGTTTAAAATAACATTCTTATTTTATATATAAATCGTTCCAATTTCAAACACTTTTATTTAAATAATATAAACATTTTATCGCCAATGCCATGTACTAAATTGGACATGGTTAATCATTTCTATCCGAAATTTGAAAGAAGTTTTGACTCAGAAATGATTCCAATAGAAAAATATCCTGTGCGGGCACATTTTCATCGCATGCTGTGCGTGCGCATCGCTTCGCTCGCAAGTTTGAGCGCGCCTAGGGCACGCAACTGGTGATTTTCGCGCTTCGCGCTCGACAATATATTTATCTCGCGCTGCGCGCTCGTCGATTCTCTTTTGTTAAAGCTCCTTCGGCTTTAATGAACACATTCTCATCAAGTACCTCGTTCCTCACACTCGATTTTGTCCAAAACGTGAACTTTTCTACATTATCTTCAACGCTATTATATCAAATGCATATTACATTGATTTTTCTACCTCGGCCTGAGATCGCTTAATCAAATGTTGCCAAATAAAGTACGAACTTTATTTATCACAAATACTCAAAAAAAATTTTTATTTTGCATTAAATTTTATTCTTAGCTACCATGAAAAATTTATCGTTCCCATAAATTCATATTCTTGAAATTTATAATAGGCATTGGTATTGAAACATACGTATTTTCATTGTGTTATTTTTACAATTAAAAAAGTGCGCATTCTCTGAAAAAAGAAATTTTGTCATTAAATATTTTATTGTAATTTGTGTCGTTTGTCCATAAATATAATTTTTTCATATTTAATGTTATATTTTGTTCATTTAAACTAAAAATACGCATTCTAGCGTAAAGTAATTCTAAGCAAATTTGTGGATATAATTTGAGTGAAAAATATTGTTAAACAAAATGTCATTATAGCTTCTATTAATTTTTTTTGTACCTTGTGTCGATTTTCAAAAACTTTAATTTTCTTACTTCTAGTGTTATATTTTACAAATTGAACAGAAATTACACGATCTACCAAAAGATTGTTTATAACAAATTTGTAGCTCTTTTTTGATGGAGCAAATTTTATTCAGACATTTTTTTCATAGCTTATATCGTTGGTCCAAAACTGGGATTTTTTTCAATGTTGTTTTTTACGAGGAAAACAAAAACTACGCATCCTATCAAAAAATAATGAGCAACAAATTTGTAGATCTTTTTTGTGTGCACAATTTTATTGGTTGAGCTTTTCGCGCATCTTGCATAGTTTGTCTATTAAATGGAATTTTCGTTATTTCATTGTTTTTTCAACAATCAAAATTTAAATTTTTGATTTTTCATAAATATTCAAAAAGTTGTTATGATATTCTTCTAGGCCTTGCAAAAAGCAACGTTTTTCTATTCTAGACTTTTTTTCATATCGTGCGTTGTTTGACTTAAACTGTTTTTTTCCTTTGTTTTTTTTTGGGATTTTAAAAATGCTACAAAACTTATGATTTTCCTTTTATCGAAAAAATTCATTAGTATAAATTGTTCAAGTTTTTTAGTACTAGAAATGGCCGTCCATAGAATTTTTTAATTGAAAAAAATGGTCTCAAAAATTTTTAAAACGCTCTAATTTTTTGAATTTTTATCCAAAGTAGCTAGTTAATGAACTCGATCTTTCTTTTTAGTCCCTTAAAGTGTGTGCCAAATCGTAATCTAATCCTAATAGTCTTTTAAAAG
>JAUELO010000351.1:1106794-1118921 GCA_032357855.1 Amphibolips quercusostensackenii
ATTTACCAATAGAATTAAGTATGACCGTCCAGATGACGACCAAAGTATAAACGATCGCCATTTATTCAATTAGGAAAAATACTGATTATTGCTTTAAAGAAGAATTTGGTTAACAGTGTAACAAGTGATTATTTAAGTTCTTCATTGGATTATATGTATCCTATATGTCCTGATCTCATTTATCATATTCAAGTTTGTCCTTCTGAGATATTCATATTTATATTTCATAAATCAGTCCAAGGAAAGAAATTTGGTTACCTAAACCGAGGGTCGTTTGGGAAAAATAAAGCAATTTTTTTGAACAGCACTACGATCAAAATCTGAGTCTCCACTGGAAATTTTTTCAAACTACATATTTAAAAATACAACAAACTCTCGGCTTCAGCCCCCCCCCCCCCCCGGGCTTCGGTCTTCCTAGAACGGCTACACTACTAAGTTTCTCCGGTGCGCAGGGCGAGCGACGTTGCAATTCTCGCCTCGGAAAGGGCCGCGCGTGCGCGCATACTCATTCCAGTGTATTGCGAAATACATATTATGGAAACGGTTGAGGCGGCCCTGACTGTTTACGTTTGGATCCCCCCCGATTTCGGACAAAAACAATTTGAAGACCACCCCCAACACTGGACTGTAACCGAGAGTTTGGTGTATTGTATACATCTATCTGGAGGAGTCCGGTTAATTTGAATGAAAAAAAAATATTACAGGTAAAAGTATTTGCTTTTTAATGAAATTGTTACAAAAATTTTGTTCGGGCATATATCACGTTAATATATTTTACTAGGTACCTTAGAGTAAAATAAACTGAGCTTTTTAAAAAAATATTTGTTTTTGATGAACTTTTTGAGACGAAAAAGGATTACTTTTCATGAAAAAATGTTATTCCGACAAAAATATTATTTAAAAAAAAAACTGGTATCTTTGACCAAACATTTGATTCTTAGCACTTTTATTTGTCATTTTCATCATGTATATTTTTAAATCTTATCTCTAAAATGATAAGATTTGAATAAATACCCAGAACCTTAGTCTCGTAAGAGAGAATTTTCGACTATTTTGCCCCCTTCCAATTTTATTTTCTGGTTTACATAAAGTAACTTCTGAACTATTTCGTTGAAATTACTGGGGGTGGATTTTAGGGGCTGCTTAATATTAATATGGGACTGAAAGCATAATCTGGAGTTCTCGGAATGTGTATTTTGTGACTATTTTCAATTAAAAAATTTATTGGCTGTTTTACATTGAGTTACTTCTGAACTCTTTCGTTAAATACTAAAGGTGGATTTTAGGGGCTGTTTAATAATATTGTGGGGTTTATAACATGACCTGGAGTTTTTTCAGGCCTTGCAGACCGGTCTCTATATCTTTTATTGTACCCTACATTCAATTTAGGTCCCTAAAGTACCCTATTTTCAAGATTTTTTCCCTATAGTACCCTATGTGTATCCCATAATGTAATTTTAATAATGTCACTTTTCTTTCAATAAATTAACTCATGGTTAATTACAATTTAATTCAGGTCTTTACCTATTTCTGAATTGTCTTGCATTTTTTTGGAATATTTCAGCGTATTTTTAAAGATTCCAAAACTTTTTAATGGATTTCAATAATTTAAAGGGATTTTCGTGATTTTAGCATATTTTTAAAACTCTTTAGGCATTTTCAAGAGCTTTTAATTTGAAATATTTTAGGGAATTTTAAGAGACAAGCAATTTGTCATTAATTTGAAGGATTTCAAGAGTTGGATCTTAAAGAATTTATTTTTTAAAAAGTGAGGTATTGCGTAGTGTATCGAAGATTTGAAATTATTTTTAAGAAATTTTTGAATTTTTTTAATTCACATAAATTTTTCTAAATTTACTTAATTATAATATATGATTCTAATATCTGAATATCTGAATAAAAAATCGTCAAAGACAAGAAGTGATGTGCGTTTGGTTGAAAATTAATTTTTTAGTTGCAAATGACCCTTCTGATTGAAAATGTAAAAAATGTTTTTTTTTTATATTAAAAAATGCCACTATTTTGGCTGAGAATTTTACGATTTGATAAAAAACTAAACTGTTTGAATCTTTAAATATTTTTTAGGAAATTATTACATTAACTTTTTTTTGAGTGAAAGCATATTTCCGGGTTGAAAATTCAACTGTCTTGTAGACAGTACGTCTTCTTGACTGCAAATTTAACTTAATATTTTGTCGATAATTCATGTTTTTGGTCCAAAAGTTAACTAGTTTGTGGAAAATTGAACTTCTTTATCAAAAATTCATTTCTTTGTAAATTAAAGTATTTCCTTGAAAATTTAAATTTTTTCTATAAATTCCTTTTTTTGGTTAAAAAATCAAATCTTTTGTAAAAAATTCGACTTTATACTCTTAATTCAGATTTTCTAAGTTTTGAGTATGTATATAAACCACTTCAATGCAATTTGATGTTCGAGACTAAACTTGGAGTTTTTTCTTAAATTGATGTGTATTGATGGCATTGAAGTTTTTCTTCAAGTTTAAATTATTATATGTATTGAACACCAAAACAGATAAAATTGAAAAAATATTTTTTAATACGGAGAAAAATCAAACAGAAATGGTTTATACGACCCTGACTGTTAACGTTTCAAAAATCCAATTTAGAAGCAAGGCCAGTGCGAGGCAATCCCTGAAACTGATCCTATATTGGAGTCCTTGTGTATATTAAAAAATATGGATAGAATTGCGAAGTGTATACATTCCATTTTTAGATTAAGTGATGTAATATGTAATATTTTAGGAAACGATGGTTCTGTACTCGAAAGGAATCCACTTTTTCAGAACGATATTTTAGTATCAGAAAATATAGAAAATAATGAATCAGAAGAAAATTTAGAATACCAGGAAAAACCTACGTAAAATTTAAATATTTAAAAATCATTTTTGAAGTATTTTTTGAATAACTTTAAGACTCTGTTTCAAATAATTTTCAGATTTATTAAAGAATCCAAAAAAATATTAGACCAGATCGAAACCAGTCTTCTAAATCCAGAACAATGGCCACTTTTATCTCAATTTATGAGACATTTATTAATAAAGTCAAATAACCAAATTGATAATACTGTTTTGGAAGTACAAGGGTGTGAAGAATGCAATCTTGAAGGAAAAGAACCTTGCGACTGCTCTAAAGATATTTTAAAAAAAGGTAAAAAATAATATACAATAAAAAGTCTAAAACTAACTTAAAATACCAATTATTTTTTATATCTAGAAATAAAAATACGCTCCTCTGTGGAAAGCATCATTGATTACAATATCAAACTCAAAGAAAAATTATTAAATCAGGAAGAAATGCTCCTTCGTCATTCCCTCACAACTCATATGCCTCGTTTAAAAAAAATTTACGAAACCTATACAAAAGTCTTTTGTCCAAATGAGAAAGTTTCCCCTTATCTTTCCATGAGTCGATTGTCTCTTTGGCAACTTTGGAGAGATTGTGGAATTCATAAAAAAAATATCAGCCTCATTGAAATTGATAATTTGCTTGGTAATAGATTTTCACATTTTTTCTTAATTTCTTAATTCACTGGCCTCGGACTCACTTCAGAGATCAAAAATAGTTTAAATAGTGTCACAAATTTAAAAAAAATAGTGTCATAAAATTTTTCAAGCATTAAAGTTATGTGTAGTCTGAATTGAAAAGTGTATAGTCTGAAATCAAAAAGTGTGCAACCGAAAATTAACATTTTTTAGGCAAAATTTCCAGTTGTTTGAGTTAATATTTTTGAAGTATTAAAAATGAACTTCAATGTTTATTTATAATGTTATTCTTTAATCCAGAAGTTATCAAATTATAAAATCATTCCTGTTTATTTATCGCAGGTTTCACAGTATTTTCCCGGTTCCTGTCTTTTTCTTGTGTTTTCACTTCAATGCGAACTGGTCTAATAGAACCCAATAATTAAATCTAACATTTTTCGTTGAAAGATCATTTTCTTTAGTTGAAAAGTCTATTATTTAATTTTTGTTTAAGAATTCATCTTTTTTTATCAAAAATTTTATTATTTGGTTCAAAATTGAATTATTTTCTTGAAAATCCTACAACTCTGTTAAAAAGACCTACTTCTTGGTTGTAAATTTAACTATTTTGATGAAAATTCGTCTTTTTGTCTTGAAAACTCAACAATTTAATTAAAATTATTTTTCTTTCTTGACTAACAAATTTTTTTGGTGAAAAATCATTTATTTTGTTGAACATATATCTTTTTGATTTTAAAATTCATCTTTTTCTGTAGAAATTTCATCTTTTTTGGTTAAAAATGCAACTGCATCGTTAAAAATTAATATGTTTCGGTTGAAAATTCAACTTTTTTGTAAAAAATTCATATTTTTGGCTCAAAAATTCAACATCAAAAGTTAATTGTATTGGTTGAAGATTCGTAATTTTAGTTTCAAACTTGTTTTTTCTTTTGTTAAAAATTTTTTTTGTTGAATTTATATTCTCGGGTTAAAAATTAAACTGTATTGTCGAAAATTCGTTTTTTGGTTTGAAAATTAAACAATTAGATTAAAATTTTCTTCTTTCTTATCTTACAAATTTTTTATTGGATTGAAAATACAACTATTTTGTAGAAGATTCGTCTTTTTTAGTAGAAACTAAATTTTTTGGTTAAAAATGAAAATTATTCGATTTTAGATCAGCATTCAAACACTTTGTTGAAAATTTGATTTTGTTGGTTAAATCCAACTTTTTTTTATTTTTTATTAAATTTTTTTTTAAATATCAGCTATTTCATTTTTCGTTGAAAATAAAATTCATCTTTTTAGGTTAAAAATTCAACTCTTTAGTTAAAACTTGGACTGCTTTCTTGAAAGACAATTTTTTTGGTTGAAGATTCATAATTTTAGTTAAAAGTTAATTTTTTTTGTTAAAAATTAAATTTTTTCAGTAAAATTTTAACTATTTTGTTGAAAGTTCATATTCTCGGGTTGAAAATTCAACGGTTTTGTAGAAAATTCATATTTTTGGCTCAAAAATTCAACATCAAAAGTTAATTTTATTGGCTGAAGATTCGTAATTTTAGTTAAAAATTCGTTTTTTCTTTTATTTAAAAATAATGCTTTTAACTGAAAATTCAACTATTTCGTTGAGAACTCTACTGATTAGTTGAAAATTAACTTTTTTGTTGAAAGTTTTTATTGTCGGGTTAAAAATTTAAATATTTTGTTAAAACTTCCTTAAAAGTTAAGATTTTGTTTGAAGATTTATAATTTTAGTTGAAAAGTTTTGTTTTGTTTGTTAAAAATGAATTTTCTTAGCTGAAAATTGAAGTATTTTGTTAAAAATTTAATTCATTGGTCGAAAATTAAATTTTTTGTTAAAAATTCATATTCTTGGGTTGAAAATTCAACTGTTTGTCAAAAATTCGTTTTTATGGTTTGAAAATTCAACAATTTGATTGACCTTTTTTTCTTTCTTGGCTAAAAAATTTTTTTACTGTAATAAAAATACAACTATTTTGTAGAAAATTTGTCTTTTTTTGGTAGAAAATAAATCTTTTGGGTAAAAATAAAAATTAATCTGTTTTAGATTAGCATTCAAATACTTTGTTGAAAATTCGTTTTTGTTGATCAAATCCAACTGTTTTTTGTTTTTAATTAAAATATTTTTCTGTTAAAATATATCAGTTATTACATTTTTCGTTCAAAATTCATGTTTTTTGGTTGAAAATTCAACTCCTTGGATGAAACTTGAACTATTTTCTTGAAAGACAAATTTTTTGATTGAAGATTCATAATTTTAGTTCAAAAATTCGTTTTTTTTTTTGTTGTCAAAAATTAAATTTTTAAACTAAAAATTTAACTATTTTGTTTAAAGTTCATATTTTCGGGTTGAAAGTTAAACTGTTTAGTGGAAAATTCAACTGCTTGGTACAACATTAAACTATTTTGTACAAAATCGTTTTTTATTTTTGATTGAAAATCAAATCTCTTGAATCAAAATTTAGTGACTCCATTTGTGCTTAAAAGTTCATATTTTTTAGCTCAAGAATTTTATTATTTAGCAAAATGTTTAGAAACAAAAAAATATAAACTAAAAATTAATCAATTAAAATTAAGACTAGTATCACATCCATTGTTTAAACTATTTTTTTGAAAATTTATGTAATTTATTAAAACTTCGTATTTTTGGTAGAAAACTAATCCTCGTGCTTGAAAATTTAACTTTTTGGTGAAAAATGTATGTATTTTGCGGAAAATTCGTCTTTGTTGATAGAAAATCAAGTTTTTATTAAAAAATGTAAATTAATTTGTTTAAGTTGAAGATTAAAGTACTTTGTTGGAAATTCGTATTCGTTGATTATTTCTTTTTTTTCATATTTGTAATCAAAATATTTTTTTGTTGAAATATCAACTATTACATTTTTTTTTTTGAAAATTCATCTTTTTAGCTTTAAGATTCAACTAATTCGTTGAAACTTGAAGTACTTTCTTGAGAGACAATTTTTTTGGTTGAAGATTCATCATTTTAGTTAAAAATTCTTTGTTTTTTTTGTAATTAAAAATTAAATTTTTCAAGTTTTTTTGGCTTGAAAATTTTACAATTTGGTACCAAATTTAACAATTTGGTGAACAATTCAACTATTTGGTACAAAATTGAACTATTTTGTACAAAGTTGTTTTTTTTATTTAAATTGAAAATTAAATCTATTGAATAAGAATTTAGCGACTTCATTTGTAGTTGAAAATTGATCTTTTTTAGTTCAATTCTTTAGTTGAAAATTTATGTAATTTTTTGAGAATTTATCGTTTTTGGTAGAAAATTAATCTTCCGTGTTGCAAATTCATCTTCTTGGTTGAAAATTTAACTATTTGGTTAAAAATTGCAACTGCTTAGTTGACAATTTATCTGTCTTGTTCGATAATTCAACTTTTTTGTTGGAAATTCGTCCTTTTTGGTTCAATTCAATTCTTTTTGATTTAAAATTATCATTTTTTTTGGGTTAAAATATCAACTATTTAATTTTTTGTCAGCAAATAGTGTCTTTAGTGTATTTATTTCGAAATAGAAGCAAAATAGTGGCATTGCTAAAAAAAGTGTCAATAGTGTAAATAGTGTGGTGAGTCCGAGGCCTTAGTTTATGAATTCTTGAATAAATTAAAATTATTTTTTGTATATATTTACATTTAGCCTCTTCGAGTTCAAAAAATCTTGTAGAAACAGATCGTGGTCCATTCGAAAGAATAGAAATATGGCAATTTCTTTTTGCACTTCTTGAACTTTCCTGGAAATTGTATTCCAAATTTGAAAATTCTGGATATTCTGAAAATCGATTAGCTGCAGGGTTTTGCAAACTTTTGGAACTAGATATTTTCCCCAACGCAGGAAATCACTCTGGTATAATGTTCCTTAATTCGCTAAAAACGTAGGAGAATTTTTTTTTATAATTAGAAAAACAGACTTCAAAAATCAAATATTCATAATAAAGGGAAAATTTTCGACTATGGAGTAAATTTCTTGCCCCTTTATTCCATTTATCGAATTTATCGTGAAATTGGAGAACCACATTCAGTGAAGAAACTTTTAAGAACAATTTACAGTCCAAAAGGTCTTATTTTTGTCTTCACAAATAGTAAATAAAAGAAAAATTATTTAATGAGAAATATTTTATATTTAGACTCACCACTTACAAATCCAGCATCTTCGATAGTTGCGGAACGAATAGCTTTCATTCCAAATCCAGCAGCTTTGATTAATTTCACTTCTCCGAATTCCAAAGAATCTTCAAAAAATTTAGGTATTCAATTCAAGTTTTTCTTTCCCTGGATGATTAAAATTCTTAAATTTTGATAATTTTTCAAATCAAGAGTCAGGTTTTTAATTCTAAAGACATTTCGAATGTCATCAAAAGTACAGAAATTTTAAATTGTAAATTGACAAAATTAACAACTCTTCAATTACAAATTATTCAATTTTTAAGATTTATACTTTAAGGGTATATAATTTAGGACATTTTTTTAAATAGTTCAATTTTGAAGATTTACAATTTAAAAAAATACTTTAATTTGCACGATTTGCAATTTAAAATTCTTCAACTTTGAAGATTAAATGTCAAGTTTCCAATTCAAAATTTTCCAAATTGAAGAAATTTTTAATGTAAAGCATGAAAATTAGAGAATCTTTAATTGTAAATTATAAAAATTAAAAACTCTTCAATTTTAAGGATTCAAAATTCTACTATTTTGAAGAGTTGTAATGGAAAAATGTTCAATTTTAAAGATTAATAAATAAAAATTATTTTGGAAATTAAAAGTCAAGTTTTCAATTCTGATTCTAAATCTTCCAAAGTGACAAAGTTTCAAATATAAAGCATCAAAATTACAGACATTTTATTGTCCATATTTTTAAAATTAAAAACTCTTAATTTTTAAAAATTTACAATTCAAAGTTCCACAATTTTGAACAGTTACAATTGAAAATTCTTGAAATTTGAAAATATGTAAATGCAAATTATTCAATATTCAAGATTTATATTTTGAAGGTATGAAATTTTGAATAATTGTTTGAAATAGTTTAACTTTGAAGATTTACAATTAAACTCTCTCTAAATTTAAGAATTTATAAATGAAATCTCTTACATTTTGATGACTTTGTAGAATAAAACTCAAGTTTTCAAATTCAAATCTTCTAAATTAAAGAAATTTTTATTGTAAGGCATGAAAATTACAAAAATTTTAATTGTGAATTGTCAAAATTTAAAACTCTTCATTTTTAAAGATGTAAAAAAATCTTAAATTTCTTAAATTTTGATGATTTTGGAAATCAAAAGTTAAGTTTTTAATTGAAAATCGTCAAAATTGAAAAAATTTTTAATGTAAAGCATCAAAATTACAACAATTTTATTTAAATGTAAAAAACTCTTCAGTTTTAAATATTTACAATTTAAAGAGTTACAATTGAAAATTGTTCAATTTTAAACATGTATCAATAAAATTTCCTAAATTTGGATGACTCTGGTAATTTAGAAGATCAAAAGTAAGAGTTTTCAATTCTATGTGTTCCATAAATGATGACATTTTAAATGTAAATTATCAAAATTACAGAATTTTTAATAGCAAAACTTAAAACTTGCATGATATTTAATAGTAAATTTCCAAAATTAAAAATTCTTCAATTTCGAAGATTTACAATTTTAAAGAGTTACAATTGAAAATTTTTTAGTTTTAAAGATGTGTAAATAAAAATTTGGACGACTTTGAATACTAAAAATCAAGTTTTTAATTACAATTCTAAATCTTCCAAACTAAAGCAAATGTAAATCATCAAAATTCAAAAATTCTTAATTGTAACACTCAGAACTTGCATAATTTTTAGTTGAACATTTTTCAAAATTAAAAATTCTGCAATTTTAAAGATTTGCGATTTTAAAGAGTTACAATTAAAAGTAGTTTAATTTTGAAGATGTATGGATAAAAACTCTTGTATGACTCAAGATTAAGAATCACTTTTCCATTTCTAAATTTTTCAAATTGAAGAAATTTCGAACGTAAATCATCAAAATTAAAGAATTTTTAATTGTAACACTTGAAACTTGCGTAATTTTTCGTTGAAAATTTTTTAAAATTAAAAATTCCTAAATTTTTAATATTTGCGATTTTAAGGAGTTACAATTGAAAACTCTTCAATTTTGAAGATTTATAATTAAAGATTCTTAAATTTGTATGACTGAAGATGAAAAATCACGTTTTTAATTCTAATTCTAAATCTTCCAAATTGAAGAAAATTCGAATGTAAATCATCAAAATTAAAGAATTTTTAATTGTAAGACTTAAAAATTGCATAACTTTTAGTTTTAGACTTTAAAAATTAAAAATTCTTTAATTTTGAAGATGTATAAATAAAGATTCTTAAATTTGTATGACTGAAGATTAAAAATCACGTTTTCCATTCTAATTCTAAATCTTCAAAAGTGAAGAAATTTTGAATGTAAATCATCAAAATTAAAGAATTTTTAATTGTCACACTTAAGAATTGCATAATTTTTAGTTGTAAATTTTCAAAATTGAAAATTCTTGAATTTTAAAGAGTTAAAATTGCAAATTTTTCAATTTTAAATATGTGTAAATCTTCCAAATTGAAGAAATTTCGAATGTAAATCATGAAAATTAAAGAATTCTTAATTGTAACACTCAGAACTTGCATAATTTTTATTTGAAAATTTTTCAAAATGAAAAATTCTTCAATTTTAAAGATTTACGTTTTTACAGAGTTACAACTGAAAATTGTTCAATTTTTAAGATGTACAAATAAAAGTTCTTAAATTTGGATGACTTTTAATATCCAAAATCAAGTTTTCAATTCAAATTCTAAATTTTCTAAATTGAAAAATTTTCGAATGTAAATCATCAAAATTACAGAATTTTTAATTTCAAAACTTAAAACTTGTACAATTTTAAAAATTAAAAACTCTTCATTTTTAAAGATTTGCAATTTAAGTATCTACAATTTTGAATAGTTAAAATTGATGATCATTGAATTTTGAAAATATTTAATTAAATAATATTTAATATTCAAGATTTATATTATTAAGGTATGTAATTTTAAAATTGTTTTTTTTTGAATAGTTCAATTTTGAAGATTTATAATTGAAAATTCTTCAATTTTGAATATGTTCAATTTTCCCGAAGTAACCGTAGCTTTTTTTAATTTTAATTGATTCCACAGTTGGATAAAAATGATTGTTATGTCGATCTAACTTGATGAGAATTTAATATTCCGATTTAAATTATTGATTTTCCATTCAATTCACAGTTCACAAGGTTTTATTTTCCTCTACAAAAACAGTAAATAAAAAGATATTTAAATTATAAAAAATATTTTATATTTAGATTCACCACCTCAAAATCCAGCATCTTCGATCCCAGCTCGAATTTTCGAAGGAAAAAATGTAAATACAGTTGGGGAACGAATAGCTTTCATTCCAAATCCAGAACCTTTGATTAATTTCACTTCTCCAAATTCCAGAGAATCTTCAAAAAATCTAGGTATCCAATTTAAGTTTTTCTTTCATTGGATTATAAAATGTTTGATCTAAATTTTGATAGATATTTCCGTGTTTCGAGAACTCGGAGCAACCCAATTTCTCTCAATAGTCGCTATCGTTTGTCCATCCATAAAAAACGAAGAACTTAATACCATCGTCAATATTAATTACGAGGTAAAAATAAATTCGTCTTCAATCTGAAAAAAATTATATTAGAATTGGAAATAATTAAAGAAATGAATAACGTTTTTAATTTTTAGCTCACCTTTCTTGAATTCTATGAACTCCTTTTGGAAGCAACCGTAGTTTTAATAAAAAAGAGGAAAATGAAAAAGCGAAAAAAGTTGCAGGTGATGCAAATCCAAAAATCAAAAGAAATTGAAGTTGAAACTTTTTCCGTGACTAGTTTAAGTACCAAGGTTCAATCTCACTCTTCAATCTCCATGAAAAAAGGAGAGAAACTTAAGAAAAAGAAACAAAAAAATTAAAACAAGATGAAAACCCTTTGTTTTTATAAATAACAAAACGAGTTCTTAAATTTGAAACTTTGCAGAGTATTATATTTATGTATTAGGAAATAATATTTTTCGTGAAGGTACATACAATTATAGTCTCTTTCAATTATCTACATATAGGTACATAAACCTTAAACAATGCATACAAACGGATGAAGCTATTTTACAAAAGTATAGGCAATTAAGTATTAATATAAAATAAATACACTATACATTTCCTAGAATCCTCTTTTCTTTTTACACTGCCAACACTAAAAAAAGTACGTAGACCAAGTTACGTAGATTTAAAAAAAATGCGAAACGTCAACAAATCGAAGCTCAGAAATGAATTTTCTTTTCCTCGAATTAAAATAGGAACGACGGTTCCTTAGGGGCCATGCATAAATTACGAAAGGTTTTTTTCTCTGAAATTTTGAACCAACTAAACCTCAACTAAAACAGATTAATTTTTAACCAAACAGTTCGATTTTAACAAAGTTACCAAAGAAGTTGGATAAAAAAATACATAGATTTTCAACCAAATAGTTGAATTTTAAACAAAAAATGGAATAATTAAATTTTCAGCTAAAAAAATCAATTTTTAACTATAAGAGAAAAACAAATT